>CAUYLG010071490.1:0-82561 GCA_963573385.1 Cacajao melanocephalus | reverse complement strand
GCCACCCCCGTCTCCTCCAATCCTAAAGTGCTCAAACCACTTAAATAACGCTAATGATGTGGTTCACCGGTCTACGTTTTAATTTTTTTTTTTTTTTGAGATGGAGTCTCATTCTGTTGCCCAGGCTAGAGTGCAGTGGTGCGATCTCGGCTTACTGCAATCTTCATCTCCTGGGTTCAAGCGATTCTGCTCTCTCAGCTTGCTGAGTAACTGGGATTACAGGTGCCCGCTACTATGCCTGGCTAATTTTTTGTATTTTTATTAGAGATAGGGTTTCACCATGTTGGCCAGGCTGCTGAAGTTTTCTTTAACATGTCCTATTCTTGACTTTAGATAACCTGGAAAAAAAAATGTCCTATTCTATAGCCCAGGAAAGCATTATAGTCTCAAAAGATGGTGGACATCAATGTTTATTAAAACACTGTTTTTGGCCGGGCGCGGTGGCTTACGGCTGTAATCCCAGCACTATGGGAGGCGGAGGCATGCGGATCACCAGAGGTCAGGAGTACCAGACCATCCTCACCAGAATGGTGAAACCTCATCTCTACTATAAAACTACAAAAATTAGCTGGGCATGGTGGTGGGTTCCTGTAGTCCCAGCTGTTTGGGAGGCTGAGACAGGAAAATTGCTTGAACCTAGAAAGCGAAGGTTGCAGTGAGCCAAGGTCGTGCCATTGCACTTTAGCCTGGGAGAGTGAGATTCTGTCTCAAAAAAAAAAAAAAAAATTTCATACCATTTCCGTGCATATATAAACACACACAGGTTTTTCTTTGCTGGCTCACATTGTATGTACTCTGCCATTGCCATCTTTTTGTCAGTACATAGAGATTGTCTTCATTTTTAAAATAATGGCAAATATGAATCTGTGGATAGTCTATTTATAAACTAGCTCTCTATTTGCTGTTAAAACAATGCCACAAAGAACATCCTTTTTCGCCCATCTTTACCCTCTTATGCAAATATTTCCATGGAACAGATTCCTGAAAGTCAAATTTTTGGGTCTGTGAATGTCCAGTCTTTCATGTTTGGTTGGATATTTCAAAATTGCTTTTCAGAAAGCTTTAATAGTTTACAGTCTTGTCAACAGTGATATCTACTTTTCTCATGTCTATTTTCTTTGGGTGATGATCTTATCATAGCAGCCATTTATTGAGTGCCCACTGTGTGTTAGGAATTGTGTCAGGTGCTTAACTTGGCTTTCTCTAATCCTGATAATCCTGTAAGATACTATTTTCATCCTCATTTACAGTTGAGGAATTTGAGGGTCAGAGAGGTGAAATAACTTGTTTAAGGCCACATGGCTAGTAAATGGTAATACACTGGGGCTGAAACTGCCATCTGTCTGATTCCAAAGTCATGTGTCTCTCTTGTTCACAAACTGTTTCTAATATTGAGAAAACCATCTTTAAATACACAAATTGAGAATGTATACATTTTCCTTCAAATTAAGTAATATAGTCAGATAATACATAGAAAATTAATAGTCCTTCAAATCAGCCATAGCCCAAACAATATAGATAATGCAGTTTATTGACAAAGATATATATGAGGTATAATTTCTGACTCTGGCTTTAGATATTTAGATTTTTGGTTTTGAAATGAGTATAATAATTAGTGGTTACAAGTTTAACTTGAGGAACCAGTGAGTGCAACTAGAAATATACTGCTGGTCTATAAACCTAGTCTAGTTAAGGATGCCATAACAAAGTGCCACAGACTGAGTGGCTTAAACAACAAATTTATCTTCTTACAGTTCTGTAGGCTAGCATTCCAAAATCAAAAGTGTCAGCAGGGTTGCTTTCTTCCAAAGCCTCTTTTTTTGACTTGTAGATGGCTAGCATCTCCCTTTGTTTTTACATGGTTTTCCCTCCATACATAGCTTTGTCTAAATTTACTCTGGAAATTTTTTTTTTTTTTTTTGGGGGGGAGACGGAGTCTTGCTCTTGTAGCCCAGGCTGGAGTGCAATGGCGTGATCTTGGCTCACCGTAACCTCCGCCTCCCAGGTTCAAGTGATTCTCCTGCCTCAGCCTCCTGAGTAGCTGGGATTACAGGCATGTGCCACCACGCCAGCTAATTTTTTTTTTTTTTTAAGTAGAGATGGGGTTTCTTCATGTTAGTCAGGCTGGTCTCAAACTCCTGACCTCAGGTGATCGTCTGCCTTAGCTTCCCAAAGTGCTGGGATTATAGGTGTGAGCCATTGTGCTGGGCCTGAAGTTCCTCTTATAAGGGCATGAGTCATATTGGATTAGGGCCACCTTAGTGACCTCATTTTGATATGATCACCTCTTATAAAGTTCTATCTCTAAATACAGTCACATTGTGAGGGGTTAGGATTAAAACATGAAATTTGGCAGGATGCAGTTTAGTTCCTAACAGGCCAGTATTATGTTTTGTCTTCCATATTTTAAGGATTTTGGACGCGTTGCAATGTTTGAATGTATGGTATTTTTTTTTTTTTTTTTTTTTTTTTTTTTGGAGACAGTGTATCACTCTTTTTTGCCTAGACTGGAGGGCAGTGGTGCAATCTTGGCTCACTGCAGTCTCCGCCTCTCAGGATCAAGCAATTTTTCTGCCTCAGCCTCCCAAGTAGCTGGGATTACGGGTGTGGGCTACCACACCTGGCTAATTTTGTAGTTATGGTAGAAGCGGGGTTTCACCATGTTATCCAAGCTGGTCTCAAACTCCTGACCTTGTGATCCTCCTGCCTCAGTTTCCCAAAGTGTTGATTATTGGTGTGAGCCACCATGCCTGATCAAATATGTGATTAAGTGCCCTTTATACATTTGAAATGACTTTGATTTATAGCATTATGATAATACTTACTTGATATGCAACAAGATAAAAAGAATTTATTACTTAACATATTCTCTGATCTACTAAATATAAACATAGTTTATTTAGTCAGTAATTCTAATAACTTTTTTTTCTTTTGAGACGGTCGCACTCTGTTGTCCAGGCTGGAATGCAGTGATGGGATCACCGCTTACTGCAACCCCCACCTCCTGGGGCTCAAACGATCTTCCTACCTCCCTTCCTGAGTAGCTAGGACCACAAGCGCGTGCCACCACAACTGGCTAATTTTTGTATTTTTGTATTTTTTTTTTTTTTTTTTGGCAGAAATGGGGTTTCACCATGTTGCCCAGGCTGGTCTCAAAATCATGGGTTCAAATGATCTGTCCTCCTTGGCCTCCCAAAGTGCTGAGGATTACAGGCGTGACTAATTTTTGTAAGAAATTTTTTGTTTTTGGTGAGGAGAGGTGAGACAGTTTAGAAAAGTACTGTTACAGGAGAAGCTAAGGGAATGAGGAACAGTTAGTAGGGACAGAAAAAGCCTTAACTCTCAGAATGTAACTTTTGCTGTGTGGATCTTTGTTTCCTGAGATACTTCTTTCATAAAAGAATAATATCAATATTTACTATTTATTAGGCACTTGGTACAAATATTAGGATCTGCGTATTTTAAGTCCTTTATGTAATTAACATAGTTCTCACAAAAACTCCATAAGGTATTTTTTTTGTCTATTTTAAGATGAAGCTCTCAACTAGACAGACTACATCCAAAGTCTGCCTTCTAATTTTCTATTTACTTAAGTTTGTCATTTTATGGTATTTCTCTACCGTGCTATACATGATTGCATCTTTTTCTTGGCTGGCTAGTCTCCTCACATACTGCAAGATGTGGAGGAGTCGGAGGTTTTCTCCTCTGTGTTTGGCAGAATTCCAGCCACCATTCCTAGAACAGAAGACTAAAGACATTTGGTGTTTTATAGCATGACATTAATTAGTGTGTATGTATGTGTTTTAAATTTTGGAAAACTGTATTAGCTGTGTTGATGTCTTGATAACAGTATTTTAACCTCTTGAGTCCAGATTTATACCAGTACCACAAATTATTTGATGGAAAATTTATTCTCTCCTCCCACCCCATAGATAGTCTCACTTTGTCGGACAGGCTGGAGTACAGTGATATGATCATAATTGATTGCAGCCTGATCTCTTGGGCTCAAGAGATTTTTTCACTTCAGCCTCCCAAGTATGGAGGCATGTGCCACACGCCTGGCTAATTTTTAAAATTTTCTTTCTGTGCTTCCAAGCTGGTCTCCTGGCCTCAGGAGATCCTCCTGCCTTGGCCTCCCATAGTGCTAGGATTACAGGTATGAGCCACTCACTGTACCTGGCTTTGTTCTTGTTTTTCAATAGTGTTTCACTTTCCTTATCCTTGTAACCAGAACAGTAGTCTTATGTACAACATAATGTCTTCTTCAGAGAATTTCTCAAATATTATGAGATTATTTGTAGAGACTTCTTAAAGGTTGTTAAGCAACTTCCAGATGTTTTGACCTCTGGATGTGAAATGATTTTCTCTCTTCTAGGATCTCTGAAAATGTTATATATTCACTATATGTATCTCTGCTGCCCTGGCCCCATGCCTGTTTAATCAAGTGGTCTGCCTGCTTCAGCCTCCCAAAATGTTGGGATTACAGGTTTCAGCCACCGTGCCTGGCCTTATATCCTATATTCTTACTATAAAGTAAGCTAGAGGAAAGAAAAGGATAAGGAAGAGTATATTTACTACTCAGTAAGTGGAAGTGGATCATCCTAAAGGTCTTCATCCTTATCCTCATGTTGGAGGAGCAGGAGAAAGAGGAGGGGGTTGATCTTGCTGTCTTAAGGGTGAAAGGTGGGAGAGGTGGAAGTGGAGGGAGAGAGGGGTATACTGGGTATGACTTTACAGAAATACATTGTAATTTTTTATGACTTGTTTGCCTTTTCATGTCTCTAAAAATGTTTCTATACTCTTACCAGTTCTTCTTCCACTGTTTGCATCAGTTTCAGTGTCCTTATCAGTAAAGGAAGTCAAAAGAAGTCAAAAGCAGTCTTGAATAACTGGAACCCTTCTGCCAGATTGTCTAATGTCAATCTCTTTTTTGATGCTGCTTCTTGTAATTCATCTTCCTAATTGTTTGGCAGTGGTTCAGAAGCCCTCATCTCCATCAAGTTATCTTCTATGAATTCCTCTGATGTGTGGTATCTTTTAGCAATTACATTTCTCAAAGATCCATATGTTAAAATCCTTCACTCCCTACTTTTTTCACTTTTTTTTTTCTCTCCATGTCCACAACCTCTCATGATTTCCTTGATAGGCTCTGTTGTAAATCCTGTGAAGACATGCACTACATCTGGACACAGTTTTCTCCTGCAGGAATTTATTGTTTTGTACTTGATGCCTTTCACAACTTTTTCTGTAACAATGATGATATCTTCAATGGTGTAATCCCTCCAGATTTTCATGATGTTTTCTCTATTGGGGTTATTTTCCATAGCATCCATCATCCTTCCCGTAGAGTACTATGTGTAATAAGCCTTAAAGGTCCTTATGACCCCTGATCTTCAGACTGAGTTAGAGTTACCATATTTGAGGGCAGGTAAACCAACCTGATGCCTTCATTGTTGAACTCGTAGACCTCTGGGTGGTCAGGGCATTGTCCGATAGTAAAAGAACTTTAAAAGGCAATCCCTTATTATCAAGGCACTTCCTGACTTCAGGGACAAAGCATTGATGGAATCAACCCAGAAAAAGGATTCTTGTTCTCCAGGCCTTCTTATACAACTCAAAAACTGGCAGCTGGTGTTTATCTTTTCCCTTCAAGGTTTGGGGCAGAGAAGGGAGGTGGCGGTTAGCAGCTTCTTAGTTGAGGTCAGTCTTGATCATAAACCCCACTGCATTTGTACGAAACAGTAGAGTTAGCCTTTCCCTTTCTGCCTTATATCCTGATGTTTGCTTCTCTTTCTTACTGAATAAATGTCCTTTGTGGTATTTTTTTCTTCCCCAGAATGGGGCATTTTCACCTGCATTAAAAATCTGTTCAGGCCGGGTGCAATGGTTCACGCCTGTAATCCCAGCACTTTGGGAGGCCGAGACAAGCAAACTGCCTGAGGTCAGAAGTTTGAGACCAGTCTGGGCAACGTGGTGAAATGCTGTCTGTACTAAAAACACAAAAAAAGCCGGGCGTGATGGTGTGCACTTGTAATCCCAGCTATTCAGGAGACTGAGGCACGGGAATTGCTTGAACCAGGGAGTTGGAGGTTGCAGTGAGCCGAGATCGTGCCAGCCTGGGAGACAGAGTGAGGCTCCGTCTCAAGAAAAAAGAATCTGTTCAGGCAGGTTTTCTTTTCCCTTTAGTTAGTTATTTAGAGATTGGGGAGAGATCTCTCTGTGTTGCCCAGGCTGGTCTTGAACTCCTGTGCTCAAGCATCCTCCCACCTTGCCCTCCCAAAGTGCTGGGATTACAGGTGTGAGCCACTGTGTTTGGCCTACTCCTCAGTGATTTTTTTTCCCTTGATGTGGAGTCTTGCTCTTTTCACCCAAGCTGGAGTGCAGTGGCACGATCTCCGCTCACTGCATTTTCCCCCTTCCTGGTTCAAGCAATTCTTGTGTCTCAGCCTCTCAAGTAGCTGGGACCATAGGTGCACACCACCACAACCAGCTAATTTTTATATTTTTAGTAGAGATGGGGCTTCGCCATGTTGACCAGGCTGGTCTTGAACTCCTGACCTTAGGTGATTTGCCTGCCTCTGCCTAAGGTGCTGGGATTACAGGTGTGAGCCACCATGCCTGGCCTAATTTTTGTATTTTTAATAGAGATGGGGTTTCACCATGTTGACCAGGCTGGTCTCGAACTGCTGACCTCAGATGATCCGCCTGCCTTGGTTTCCCAAAGTGCTGGGATTACAGGTGTGAGCCAGTGCACCTGACCTTACATTTTTTTTTGGAGACAGTTTTGCTCTGTTGCCCAGGCTGGAGTGCAGTGGCATGATCCTGGCTCACTGCAACTGTTGTCTTCTGGTTTCAGGCAATTCTCCTGCCTCAGCCACTGGATAGCTGGGATTACAGATATGTGCTACCATGGCTGGCTTTTTGTAATTTTGGTAGAGACAGGGTTTTACCATGCTGGCCAGGCTGGTCTCGAACTCCTGACCTGAAGTGATCTACCCGCTTTGTCCTCCCAAAGTGATGAGATTACAGATATGAGCCATTGTGCTGGGCCATGAGGACACTGAGTTTTCAACTCAATTGGATGAATACCTAGAAGTGTGATTGCTAGATCATAACTGGATAAATACTTAAAAGTATGATTGCAGGATCATACTTGGATAAATACCTAGAAGTGTGATTGCTGGATCATATGGTTAAGCTAGGTTTTAGCTTTGTGAAAAACTGCCTAACTGTCTTCCAAACTGGCTGTACCATTTGCATCCTCACCAGCAATGAATGAGAGCTCTTGTTACTTTGCATGCTCATAACATTTGGTATTGTCAGTTTTTAAAAAAGATTTTAGCCATTCCAGCAGGTATGTTGTAGTATCTCATTGTTGTAATTAGTAGTCCTTTAATGACACGATGTTCAGCATCTTCATATGCTTATTTGCCATCTGTGTATCTTCAGTGAGATGTCTTTTGTCCATCTTTTAACTGGTTTCTTGTGTTACCATTTTGTCATCGAAGAGTTCTTTATGTATTTTGGAGTAAATCCTTGATGTGTTAAACATTTTTCTCAGTCTGTGGCTTGCTTTGATTTAAAAAGATTTTTTTTATTTGAATAGTTTTTGGGTTATGGATGGTTTTGGTTACATGGGTGAGTTCTTTTGTGGTGATTTCTGAGTTTTTAGGTGTACTCGAGCAGTGTACACTGTACCCAATATGTAGTCTCCTCCCTCGTGATTTTTTTCTTTTTGTGAGATAGGGTCTCATTGTCACTCAGGCTGGAGTTCAGTGGTATGATCTTGGCTCACTGCAGCTTGACCTCTGGGGCTCAGGTGATCCTCCCTCTACAGCCTCCAGCCACCTGAGTAGCTGGGATCACAGATGTATGCCATCATGCTCTGCTAATTTTTTGTATGTTTTGTAGAGACAGGGTTTGGCCATGTTGCCCAAGCTGGTCTGGAACTCCTGGGCTCAAGCAGTCTGCCTGCCTCAGTCTCCTAAAGTGCTGGGATTATGGGCTTGAGCTACTGGGCTGGCCAATTTTTTTTTAAGTAGACTTTTTTTTTTTTTTTTTTTTTTAAGACACAGGGTCTTGATCTGTTGCCCAGACTGCAGTGCAGTGGCATGTTTTTTATTTTTATTTTTTAAAGATGGGGTTTCACTGTGATGGCCAGGCTGATCTTGAACTCCTGACTTCAGGTGATCCACCCACTTCAGCCTCCCAAAGTGCTAGGATTACAGGCATGAGCCACCGCACCTGGCTAGTGGCATGTTTATAGCTCACTGAAGCTTCCAATTCCTGGGCTCAAGTGATCCTCTTGCCTCAGCCTCCCCAAGAAGCTAGGACTACAGGCCTGTGCCAGCATGCCCAGTGAATTTTTTTTTTTTTAATTTTATTTCATAGAGACAGGGTCTTGCTATGTTGCTTGCTTGTCTACAACTCCAGGCCTCAAGTGATCCTCCTGCCTTAGCTTCCCAAAGTGCTGGGATTACAGGCATGAACCACTGCACCTTGCTTAAGCTATTTTTTTTTAGAGCAGTTTAAGGTTATAGGAAAATTTAGAGGAAGGTTCAGAGGTTTCCCATATGTGCTTATCTTCCTCTATTATCAACAACCCCCTGCCAGAGTGGTGCATTTGTTACAGTTGATGAATTTACACTGACACATCATCACCTAGAGTTCATAGCTTACATTGGGGTTAATTCATAGGATGTTGTATATTCTGTGGGTGTGGGCAAATTTACAATCACCTGCCATTAAAACATCATACAGAGTAGTTTCACTACCCTAAAAATCTATGCTCCACCTATTCATTCCCCACTTCCCTGCAATCTCAGGCAACCATCGATCATTTCTTTGTCTCTACAGTTTGGCTTTTTTTTTTTGAGACAAGGTCTTGCTCTGTCGCCCAGGCTGGAGTGCAGTGGCATAGTCTTGGCTCACTGCAACCTTTGCCTCCCGGGTTCAGGCAATTCTCCTCCCTCAGCCTCCTGAGTAGCTGCGACTACAGGCGCGTGCCACCATGCCCAGGTAATTTTTTTATTTTTAGTAGAGACAGGGTTTTACCATGTTGGCCGTGATGGTCTGGATCTCTTGAAATCGTGATCTACCTGCCTTGGCCTCCCAAAGTGCTGGGATTACAGGTGTGAGTCACTGTGCCCGGCCATACTTTGTATTTTTTTTTAAACAGAATTTTAAAATTATATGATAGCCAGTCTATCCAGTTTGATGTAACACAAAATGTTTGTTTGTTTGTTTTTAAAGAGTTATGGTGTTGCACTATTGCCTAGAGTTCAGAGCAGTAGTGCAATCACAGCTCACTGTAACCTCAAACTCCTGGGCTCGAGTCATCCTCTCACCTCAGCCTCCCAAATAGTTGAGACTAAAGGTCCATGTCATCACACCTGGCTAATTCTTTTCTTTTTTCTTTGAGACTGAGTTTCGCTGTTGTTACATAGCCTGGAGTGCGATGGCACGGTCTTGGCTCACAGCAACTTGTGCCTCCTTGGTTCAAGTGATTCTCTTGCCTCAGCCTCACAAGTAGCTGGGATTACAGGCACCTGCCACCATGCCCGAATTTTTTGTATTTTTAGTAGAGACAGTGTTTCACCGTGTTGGCCAGGATGGTCTCAAAACTTGTGACCTTAGGTGATCCACCCACCTTGGCCTCCCAAAGTGCTGGAATTACGGTGTGAGCCACCATATCTGGCTACTTATTTTCTTTTTGTAGAGATGGGGTCTTTCTGTGTCAAGGCTGGTCTTGAACTCCTGGCCTCAAGTGTTCCTCCAGTTTTCCAAAGGGTTGGGATGACAGGCATGAACCACCATACCCGGAGGCTTTTGAGTCGTTTGTTAAAAACAACTCTGGCAGGGTAAGAAGACATGCAGGCCACTATTTTGTTTGCTTTTGTTTTATAGTCAGTATTTCCTTTCAAGTTCTATTTTTGGCACAGAAGCTGCATTGGTTCCGGAAGACGACCAGGCAGCAAACTGCTGTGGCTCCAGTTGAGTTTACTTTCCTTGCCAAGTGAGGAATGCATTGAATAAAACCAGGGAGGAATGATGGCATTTCCTTTGTGCCAGACTGCGGCAAAAAGCTAGGTAGCTACTGTAAGTCTGCTTTTTTCTCTGTTATCTTTGTAGTAGTTCACATGGTAGAAGAAAATAGAGGTATACCTCGGACCACTGTGATAAAATGAATATTGTAATAAAATGAGTCACAAATTTTTTTGTGTTTGTCAGTGCATAAAAAAGATGTTTACACTGTATTCTGTTAAGTGTGCAGTAGGGTATATCTAAAGAAACAATATAGATACCTTATTTAAAAAAACACTTTATTGTGGCCAGGTGGGGTGGCTCGTCTTAGCACTTTGGGAGGCTGAGGTGAGTGGATCCCTGGAGCTCCGTAATTAGAGACCAGCTTGGGCAACATGGCAAGATTCCATCTCTACCAAAACAATATAAAAATTAGCCAGGTGTGGTGGTGGTGTGTGCTGGTAATCCCAGCTACTTGGGAGGCTGAGGTGGGAGGATTGCTTGAGGTGGGAGGTGAAGGCTTCTTTGAGCCAATATTGTGCCACTGCCTTCCAGCCTCAGTGACAGAGCCTGATGACTCTGTCTCCAAAAAAAAAAAAAAAAATTATTGCTAAAAAATGCTAATGCTCATCTTAACATTTAGAAAGCTGTAAATCTTGATGCCGAGGGTGTCTTGCCTCAGTATTGATGGCTGCTGACTGATCAGGAAGGTGACTAATAAAGGCTGCAGTGGCTGGGACAAATTTAAATTTTTTATTTGAGACAGAGTTTCACTTTGTCACCCAGGCTGAAGTGCAGTGGCGTGATCTCAGCTCACGACAACCTCCACCTTCTAGGTTCAAGCAGTTTTCCTGCCTCAGCCTCCCAAGCTGAGGCAGGAGGATCACTTGAGCCTAGGAGTTCAAGACCAGCCTGGGCAACATAGGGAGACCCTGTCTCTACAAAAAAAATACATAATGATTAATTAAAAAACTGGCTAGGCATGGTGGCTCACGCCTATAATCTCAACACTTTGAGAAGTTGAGGCAGAAGGATCACTTAAGCCCAGGAGTTTGAGACCAACCTGGGCAAGACCCCATCTCTATAAAAAAAAACAAAAATTATCTGGGCGTGGTGGCACACGCCTGTAGTCACAGCTACTCAGGAGGCTGAGGTGGGAGGATCGCTTGAGCCTGGGAGGCAGAGGTTGCAGTGAGCCAAGATGGTGCCATTGCACTCCAGCCTGGGCAACACAGCCAGACCCTGTCTCCCCCTCCAAAAAAATAAAATACATGTATTTTTTGTTTTTGTTTTTTATTTTGCTACAATTTAAGATGAAAAATAATTTTTTTTTTTTTTTTTTTAAAAACGGCTGACTGATCAGGTTGGTGGTTAATGAAGACTGGGGTGACTGGGACAAATGAGCACCATGGCTCATGCCTGTAATCCCAGCACTTTGGGAAGCTGAAGTGGGCGGATCACCTGAAGGTCAGGAATTTTAGAACAGCCTGGCCAACATGGTAAAACCCTGTCTCTAGTAAAAATACAAAAATTAGCCAGATGTGGTGGCAGATGCCTTTAATCCTAGCTACTTGGGAGGCTGAGGCATGAGAATTGAATTGCTTGAAACTGAGAGATGGTGGTTGTAGTGAGCTGAGATTGTGCCACTGCACTCCAGTCTGGGTGACAGAGAGAGACCCTGTAACAACAGAAGTCAGCCCTCTTAAAACCCTGCCGCTCCTTTAAGAAACTATGTTTATGTAATACTCTAGGTTCTTTTTTTAACAATTTCAATAGATGTTCACAGAATCATCACCAGGGGTAGATGCCATCTCATGAAACTATTTGATCATCTGTAAGAAGCAACTCCTTAAGGCTGGGTGTGTGGTGGCTCACAACTGTAATCCCAGCAGGTGGATCACTTGAGCCCAGGAGTTTGAGACCAGCCTGGGCAACATGGTGAAACCCCATCTCTATAAAAAATACAAAAATTAGCCAGGTATGGTGGCGCATGCCTGTACTCCAGCTCCTTAGGAAGCTGAGGCAGGAGGATTGCTTGAGCTTGGGTAGTTGAGGCTGCAGTGAGCTGTGTCAGGCCACTGCATTTAAGCCTGTGTGACAGAGTAAGACCCTGTCTCTAAAAAAAAAAAAAAAAAAAAAAAAAAGGGAGCAACTGCTCAAAATCTCCATCTGTTGAAGTTTTATCATGAGGTTACAGTAATTCAGTCACATCTTCGGATTCCATGTCTTTTCCTGTTTCCACCACATTCCCAGTTACTTCCTCCACTGAAGTCCTGAACCCTTCAAAGTCATCCGTTAGAGTTGGAATCAACTTTTTTCAGACTCTTATTTGTGTTGATATTTTGACCTCCTCCCATGAATCAAAAATGTTCTCAATGGCATCTAGAATGGCAAATCTTTACCAGAAGGTTTTCGTTTCACTTTGCCCATATCCATCACAGGAATCACTATCTATGGCAGCTATAGCCTTATGAAATATGTCTTAAATGGTAATACGTGAAGGTTAAAATTACTCCATAATCCATGGGCTGCAGAATGGATGTTGTGTTAATTGGCATGAAACAACATTAATCCCTTGGTATATTGTTGTCAGAGCTCTTGGGTGACCAGGTGCATTGTCAACGAGCAGTAATATATACATACATATTTTTTCAGACAAGGTCTTCCTCTGTCACTCAGGCTGGAGTGCAGTGGCACAGTCTTGGCTCACTGCAACCTCTGCTTCCCAGTTTCAAGCACTTCTCCTGGCTCAGCCTCCCGAGTAGCTGGGATTGCAGGCGTGAGCTACCGCGCCTGGCTTATTTTTGCATTTTTACTAGAGATGGGGTTTCACCATGTTGGCCAGGCTGGTCTAGAACTCTTGACCTCAGATAATCCACTTGCGTTGACCTCCCAGAGGACTGGGATTACAGGCGTAGGTCACTGCGCCTGGTTAATTTTTTTTTTTTTGAGACAGAGTCTTGCTTTGTTGCTCAGGCTGGAGGGCAGTGGCATGATCTCGGCTCACTGTAACCTCTGCCTCCTGTATTCAAGTGATTCTTGTGCTTCAGCCTCCAGAGTAGCTGGGACTACTGGCACACACCACCATGCCTAGCTAATTTTTGTATTTTTAGTAGAGGTGGGGTTTCGCCATGTTGCCAGGCTGGTCTCGAAATCCTGACCTCAAGCAATTCACCTGCCTCAGCCTCCTAAAGTGTTGCGTTTACAGGCGTGAGCCACAGTGCCCTGCCAGCAGTAGTATTTTGGATTTTTTTGTGAGCGGTAGGTCTCAACAGTGGACCTAAAATATTCAGTAAACCATTCTGTAAACAGATGTCCTTCAGGCTTTATTGTTCCATTTATAATGCACAGGCAGAATAGATTAAGCATAGTTCTTTTTTTTTTTCTTCAAGACAGGATCTCCCTTTGTCATGCAGGCTGCAGTGCTGTGGTGTAATCTCAGCTTACTGCAGCCTCTGCCTCCGGACTCAAGGTATCCTCCCACCTCAGCTTCCTGAGTGGCTCGGACTATAGACACATGCCACCATGCTTGGCTTATATTTTTGTTCTTTGTGGAGACAGGGTTTCACGACGTTGCCCAGGCTGGTCTCCAATTCCTGGGCTCAAGTGATCTGCCTGCCTTGGCCTCCCAAAGTATTAGGATTACAGGTGTGAGCCACTGCACCTGGCCCTTTCATTTTTATGTTATGTAGGTGGGTTCTTTCCTTAAACCTCACGAATCAACCTCTTCTAACTTTTCTTCAGCTTCTTGAACTGTCTCAGCCCTCGTAGAATTGAAGAGAGTTATGGTCTTGCTTTGGCTTATGAAATACTGTGGTTGGTTTGATCTATCCAGACCATGAAAACATTCTTCTCACCAGTAATAAGGCTGTTTTACTTTCTTGTTATTCCTGTGTTTATTGGAGTAGCACTTTTAAATGTCTCTTAAGAACTTTTTCTGAGGCTGAGGTTGGGGAATTGCTTGAACAGGCAGCAGTTCAAGGCTGCAGTGAGCTGTGATTGCACCACTGCAGCTCAGCCTGAGCCATAGAACTAGACCCAGTATCTGGTAACAGAAAAAAACAGTACTTGTCCGTTTACATTCACAACTTGGCTGTTTGGTGCAAGAGGCCTAGCTTTTAGCCTGGCTCAGCTTCTGACATGCCTTCCTTGCTAAGCTTAGTCATTTTTGTTTTTGTTTTTATTTTTTGAGACAGAGTCTCTCTCTGTTGCCTAAGCTGGAGTGCAGTGGTGTGATCTCAGCTCACTGCAACCTCCATCTTCCGAGTTCAAGTGATTCTCATGCCTTAGCCTACCAAGTAGATGGGATTGCAGGTGCACACCACCACACCCAGGTAATTTTTATTTTAGTAGAGACGGGGTTTCACCATGTTGGCCAGGTTGGTCTTGAGCTCCTGACCTTAAGTCATCCACCCACCTTGGCCTCCCAGAGTGCTGGAATTACAGGCGTGCACCACTGTGCTGCCTGGCCCATTTCTAGCTTTTGATTTAAAGTGAGAAATGTTCCTCCTTTCCCCGCTGCCCCCTCCCTCCCTCCCTCCCTTCCTTCCTTCCTTTCCATAAAAATGAAAAAGTTTGAGATAATATGAGAATCACCAAAATGTGAGGGAGGCATACAAAGTGAGCAAATGCTGTTGGAAAAATGGCACCAATACACTTACTTGAAGCAGGGCTGCCATAAACCTCAGTTTGTAAAAAGTGCAATATCTGTAAAGCACAATAAAATGAGGTATGCCTGTAGGGGCCAGGAAAAATTCATTCCTCTTCACTGCCCCACAGGTGTCTTGGGGAGAGGGAGTATGAATAACTAATTTAATTTTACCCTTTGTCTTTCGAGTTTGTCCTATTTCAAAGGCATGTGATGGATCTTTTTGAAGTGGCTTTCTTAGCCACACCTAGGGATTAGATTCTCTAAATACAGGGATTTCTCACAGTATGTTTTTACTTGGTTGCTTTCCTTTTCCTAAAATGATTTAAAAAGTCCTTTGACATACAGAATGCTCCGTGACTATTAAATAACAACCCTTTTCCTGCCAGTCATTGACATTCAAAAATTCAAGCAGTTTGTTTGAACTTTAGCATCTAACATTATTTGTTCAGTTTTGTTGTTGAAATTACTGTATCAGACTTCAAAGAAAGGGTGGGGAGCACAACAGAGTGACAAAATTATATTATCAAGTTGTGTAGAAAATACAAATAGCACTTTTGAACATGCAGAGAAAATAAAAAGGCCAGGTTTTGCATTTGTCATACAACCATTAAAAATACAGCAGTGTTTTGCTGCTGCTTTGTCTCTGTGGAATATCATAGATAAAGTATAAACCACATTTGGTACATAGGAAAAAGGCACACACAATTAAATTTTTCTAAGATTACATGTATAAAATTACAAGGAACATGTAGATTTCCTGACTGTACCTGCCATTTTATCAATGAATCGAAATGTGTAAAGAACCTCAGAGTACAACAAAGTAATTACTATGGTTTCCTAGCTATGCATTGTGGCTGCTTAATAAATTATTATTAATTATTCAGGGGAATTTTTTTCTAGTGGCTACTATGTATATTTTGATTTTTTTGAGCACAAGGCACAGTAATATTTGTATTAACGTTAGTAAAATGAAAATTTAGAATTTCATGTAAAATGAAAATTTAAATTGAATTTCAGAACAGAACTTTATCAAATATTTTCCAATGTAGGCTTTTGTGTTTTAAATTTCTACCTTCATAACTTTAAGGCCACCCTTGGTTTTTGAAGTCTGAATCTGATTCTGTTTTCTTCAAGGGCCTCTATCTTGCTTTGTATACGCTTTGCATAGCAAGTACGGGTCATACTTAGCATTGTGTTGAATGTTGAGTTGACTTCAGTGTAAACTGAATGCTTGCTTTAGTGTAAACTCAGCATTCAACACAATGTCTGGCATTAAATGATTTGTATAGTATTATGTAAAATGTGTTTGTACATTGTGACAGTGAGGATATCTGATATAATTTTGACATCAGCATTATATATTTAATTACACTTCTATTTTTAAGTATTATGGAATGGAAATATTTCAATCTTAATATGCTAGGAATTCTGGCATCTTCCCCAGCCTCACCACTTCCCCCTGTAGCTGCTGGTGGAGATGGAATCCTGTCTGAGTGTTAATAATAATACCATCACCCATTCCCTTCCCCCAGCCTTATGCTAGAGCCTAGTTTGCCTGCAGCTGCAGTGCTAGGCATCTTTCAGGAAGTGACCTTGGGTTGTATTAATCAAATTCAGAACACACAAAAAAGCTTGCTAACATGCTGACTTGACATAAAATTTTATCGCATCCATTTTCTTTCAAAATGAGGCCATTTTGTAAAAAGGAAGATATGCAGAAGACCCTTAATTTAATATATGTATCTATATATATACATATATGTAAAACTTCTGCAAGCCCTGTTAAAAAAACAACTAGGTCTATTTTAAAATAGTCTTTTTATTGCCAAATATGCATAAACTTAAATCATGAAGGTTTGGGAGTTGTTACTAGAAAATTACTTCTTTTAATGCTGAATTAAGAAAATACTGTATCAGCATTGAGTTTATTTACTATCTTAACTGACATTATATTGCTGTACAAACTTTAAACACTGAAGTTATTTTGGAACCCTTCAGCAGTTGAGTAACGCATTTCTGTACATTTGCTTACTTTCATGTTTCCAGAAATAACTGCTGTCTTACTTTGCTGGTTTGGATAAGAACTAATATCCTACATGAAATTGTTTTGTTAGGCAGTGGTGGTGCCTACAGGGTATTCTTAATGTAAACATAAATTTAAGTCAATGAGTATGTTAAAACTCAACTACCTCTTGTGTCAAAGAGAAATACTGCTGACTACAAATTCACAATGTGTTCATTTAGGATTTGACTAATTTTGAAAGGAGAACAGTTAATACAGCGATTTCACTTTTATCCTGTGGTGCTTCAGAGGCATCTGGTTTTTAAATGTAGTCCAGTTAAGGTGTATATAGTACAGGTTTTTATTTTAGCTTTGCTCAATGTTAAATATAGAATGTTGAACATAGTATTTAATGGATTAGTTTAGTGATTTCTATATTTTAAAGAAATTTACATAAAATTAATTAGGGAGCAGTTGTACCTACTGACAAATGGTTCATTCCTGAGTTTATTGTATAGAGTTACTCCCGAGTACTGACATACAAGAAAAGAAAATTTAAACTGTAGGAGCTCTGCCTGCATTTCTGTAGATCCACATTATGAAAAGGAAAGAGGAACCTTGCATATGTGTATTAATGATTTGAGGAGAGGGTAGGGAATCTATGCAAATAAAAAAATTGGTATAGGTAAATCCTTCAGTTAAATGTCTTCATTATCTGAGTTATTTTTAAAGCATTTACTGGATACACAACCAATATTATCTTTTTACCATCCTATAAATTGTTCTAATTGCAGCCTCATGGAGGCAAATACATCTCCTTTACCTGCCTAAATTCATTCTTTGTCTTGATAGTAGCATTAATGATTGGTTTGTTAGATACTACAGGATAAAGAAACTCAGATTTCAAGGAGAAAGAAGATAATTACTTGATCATTTCTCTTTTCATACACTTGTTTAAAATATATTGTCTTGAATAAAATTGTCACCTTGAACTTATCTTTTTCTTTGACTTCTCCACCTCCCTGCCCTTAAAAGAAAAAGGGAAAGCCTTGTAAGAAAAGGAAAATGTACAATCCTGGTAGCCAATGAGTTAATGTTCATTTGCAGCCCGAGGGGTCAGCATGCAGCCTCTGTTTCCTGATTGGCTGCTAAAAGGTGAAATTGAAACCACTGTAAACTTTTGACCCTGTAGCAATTCTTGTGGAACGCCTTCCACTGGTAGAGCTTTGCTCACCTCCCCACCCAACCCTCCCCCCCCTCTTTCCTGTATTTATTTTGTGTGATCCTGCAGCACTGCATGCAGTTTTTCCAAAGTGGTTGGGGAGAGAGACAGAACAAGTACAAGCTTGCTTGCATGCCTATTTTGGTAACCATGCCACTGGTAACTTTAACTCAGCCAAAGATATCGGGCATGTTAAGCTAATCTGCCAACCAGATTTTTAAGTTTTCTCCTTAATCTAAAGGTATTTAAAAAAAATTTAGGCTAGTGCCATTGTTCATAAGTGGATAATATCATTGTGTAAGCAAAAATGTATGGGATAATTTCCTGGATGTGTTAAAATTCAGTTTTCGCTACCTTTATATACTCCATTTATGTTTCCTGTATCTCAATGTAATTTTTACACAAATGGCCATTTCTTAGAAGTTTTTTTCTCCTTTGCCTTTTATTATAAAGAAACTCAAAGGCATTTTGGTTATGGCAACTCTGGACATAACTGTAGAAATTGTACAATTAATACCTCCACCTTTGGCTGAGATACATGGTTTTGGATTTGTCTTGCTTTCACTTGTAAATAGTGCTTAACAGTTAACACAACAATCCTACAAAAAAGCAGGGTAGTTTTTCTCTGTTCTTTCCTTATACTCTTATGGGACTCTGGTCTTTTTGGTTCTTCCTTTTATCCCTGGTGTCTAGCACAGTGTGGCACATTGATGCATAGGAGATGCTTACTGAATGAACATAGCTTTCATTTTAGGAACTTTAGTGTCTGTTTATACCTGCTTCCCTTTTCCTAATTAATTGATGGCCATGACTATGATTTGCTTATTTCCAAGTGCCAGTGCAGTGCCTGACATCTAATAGATACATGGCAAGCATTTAATTGAAATAGAATTAAAGTCTCACACAAGATCATTTCAAGAAGCAGGACTTTACAAAATCTAGGTTTTCAGAAGCCAAGGCTTCTGTTTTCACTGCATTATTAAGAATTTTCAGTCTGATTCTGTATAGAATTAAATGTTTACTTTATTAAATAATTATGTAGAATAAATTATAAGTCAACTTGATTCTTTCAAGTATATATCACAAGATATGTGGTAATACCTGTCCTTATTTTACTAGACATGCGTATGCTATAATTTGAAATAATTCCTTGTCCCCACTCCCTTGTCAAGAAGATTATAGTATTTAAAAAAGATTGTAATAAATGTCTTACCAATGTTCTCCTAGGATGCAAATACATTTTTACTTAATTGAATATATAATAATAGACTAATAAATAGGAAAAAATTCTTAAACTGAGTTAAGTTTACATAGCTCAAAAAAATGGCACAATTTTATATAACTTTATTATTATTATTTTAAGACAGAGTCTCGCTCTGTTGCCCAGGCTGGAGCACAGTCGTGTGATCTCGGCTCACTGCAACCTCAGCTAACTGCAACCTCTGCCTCCTGGATTCAGTGATTCTCCTGCCTCAGGCTCCCAAGTAGCTGGAACTACAGGCGCTTGCCACCATGCCCAGCTAATTTTTGTATTTTTAGTAGAGATGGGATTTGGCCATGTTGGCTAGGCTGATCTCAAACTCCTGACCTCAGGTGATTTGCCCACCTTGGCCTCCCAAAGTGCTGGGATTACAGGCATGAGCCACTCCACCTGGCCCCATTTTATATAACTTTAAATGTTCATATGATTTTTAACTTGCATTTGGTCTTTCCCTTTCATTATAGCTACAGATTAACTGCAGTTGATTGTTGCAAGTGAAATCTATGGTTAGAGTTTTGACCAAAGGTATTTACCACTTGATAAATAATCCCAACTGCAAAAGTGTTGGGTTTTGATGTTAAATTTAACACTAATATTATGCAGCCTTTAAGTAACCTGAAATTCATTTGGTGAACCAATCTACTCTATAGTGCTTTGAAGATTACTGGGCAACAGCTGGCTTTTCCCAATGACAGTGGTTCCCCTTTTCTGTGATTTTAGGGAAGTGAGGAAGGAGTTCCTGGGAGCAATGCCAGTGGGAGCTTGGAAAGAACAATGGGTTTAATATGATTAATTGTGGAGTCCTTGTCCCTTTCCATGTTGAACAGCAAAAGCAAAACATGTTCATAATATTCAGTGGCTGCTTTTTGCCCTGTTGGTGTTTCTAAACATCAGCATTATGTGTTATATAGTTTGGATTTTCCTGTGTATCAACTTCTCTCGTGCAATTTTATTCTATTCTGGCCTTGAGGTGCATCTTCTCAAGACTTGCTATTAACGAGGCTTAATTTGATGTGTCATTTTCCCCCACCTCCTCTTAGGTCTCTGGTGATGAAGGTTTAAAAAAAAAAAAAATACAGAGGGGCCATGTTGCCCAAGCTGCACGCAAACTCCTGGACTCAAGTGGTCCTCCTGCCTCAGCCACCTGAGTAGCTGGCATTATTTGTGTGTGCTACCATGCCTGGCCTGGTTATGCAGGTTTTGGTAATGTAAATCTCATCAGTAAACTGTTTTTTTTGTTTTTTTTTTTTTGGTCTTTTTTTTTCCTTGTTTCTTCTTTTTATTTTTTTTTGTCTTTTAGTAAACTGTTAATTCTACTAGAAATTTTTTATTTTTTTTTATTTTTAAAGATAGAGTTTCACCATGTTGGCCAGGCTGGTCTCGAACTCCTGACCTCAAGTGATCCTCCCACCTCGGCCTCCCAAAGTGCTGGGATTACAGGCATAAGCCACCATACCTGGTCGTCTATTAGAAAAATTAATGTCCCTGCCACCTTCTCAGATGTTTAGTGTTTCTGGAACTTGTCACATTTAGTTTCATGTCAGTATAATTTGGTTTTGTATGTGTGATTGACTAAACTCTAAATTGTGAAAAGGGATAATACTGTTTTTGATAAAGAAAAAAAAATATTATCCTAAGAAATCTGCTAGGATTGTTGCCTTTGCAGAATCTCGGTTCCAGACAAGTTTAACTCACCAGCACTTTTACTAATATACCTAAACTGGCTCCTGGTATATAGTAGTACTCCTTTCCAGGTTCATGGTAGGCAAGTTCTGTGACTATTTTGGAATCTCTCTGGCTTAATTATACACTTCTTCGGAGGGGAGAATTTTGTGCCTGGCTTGTCTTTGTGTTACTGAACTGAATTGGGTCTATTTCCTTGCGCATGCAATGGAAAGCCAAACACTGAGCACCACATTTTTGTAGGAAGAAAAGCTTATTACAAGGCTGCTGAGCAAGGAGATAGGAGTGGGGCTCAACTCTGTTTCTCTGAGATGGAGTGGGGATGCAGGTTTTTTATTTGGAGAATAATGAGGTGTGATCTGAATGGATTCTGCCATGAGGTGATGCCTCATGGCTTGATTTGGTTGGATCCTCTATCTTGCCATGTGGTGTCTGTGGTTATTCATCCGGTGTTCCTTAGTGTGATCATTTAGATTCTACCATGGTTGCATTCTTGGTTCATCTAGGCATGCTGACTTTGTATGATCTTTCACCTTGGGGTCCAGCAGTTAACATGTGGGTCTAAGGGTGCAGATTGGTGGGGACAACATTCCTTTGACAAGTACAAAAACCAGCACTATAATATTTGAGTATTAATCTAGGCCCTCTCACCAACCTTCTACACTAGGCAGCAGTACTTGTTTCCTAGGTCCATTATGCTGCCAGATAATTTCTGACTCAAATTCCTTTCTTGCTGGGCACAGTGACTCATGCCTGTAATGCCAGCACTCTGGGAGGCCAAGGTGAGCAGATTGCTTGAGGTCAGGAGTTCGATACCAGCCTGGCCAATGTAGCGAAACCCTGTCTCTACTAAAAATACAAAAATTAGCTGGACATGGTGGCACACGCCTGTAATCCCAGCTACTCTGGAGGCTGAGACAGAAGAATTGCTTGAACCAGGGAGGCAGAGGTTGCAGTAAGCTGAGTTCATGCCACCGCACTCCAGCCTGTGCAACAGAGTGAAACTCTGTCCCCTATCCCCTTACCTCTCCTCCCCTCACAAAAAAAAATCCTTTCCTGATCCCACCTCTTTTGTTCTTTAGATGCTAACCACTACCCCATGACCCTCCTTCCTTTTTCCTGATAAATAAACACAAATAAGAGAACCATTTTAGAAGTGAAACCTGATTTAAAACAGGGGCAGAAGATCTTAGAAGTTGTTTACAGAAGTTCTGCCTGCCTTTTCTCCCTTCATCTTACAATAATTAAATTGGATAGCATAAAAATTCCAGTTAAAAAATGTCACATTCAGTGGGATATGGTGGCTCACACCTCTAATCTCAACACTTTGGGAGGCGGAGGCAGACAGATCACTTGAGCTCAGGAGTTCAGGGCCAGCCTGGGGAACATGGTGAAACCCTGTTGCTACAAAAAATATAAAAATTAGCTAGGCATGATGGCATGTGCCTGTAGTCCCAGCTCCTTGGGTGGTTGATGTGGGAGTATGGTTTGAGCTGCCTGGGAAGTTGAGGCTGAGGTGAGCCATGACCATGCCACCATGCTCCAGCCAGCCTGGGCACAGAGTGAGATTCTGTCTCAAAAATAAAAAGAAAAAAATGCTACAACTTTGTTTCATGCACAAAATTATTAAAAATTATAAAATTACCTTCCGTCTGTGTGTATAAGGTGTATATGCAACATAAAATGAATTTTGTGTTTAGACTTGGGTTTCTTCCCCTAGATATCTCAGTATGCATATGCAAATATTAAAAAAAATCCGGGAAAAAAAAATCAGAGATACTTATGCTTCCAAGCATTTTGAGTGAGGGAGAGTCACCTGGCACTATCTAGAGTTTTCTTTTTTGTTTGTGAGCCACATATAATATGCCTCTCATTCCCCATTTCCTGATTTTCTCCCCTCTAATTTTGGTTTCAGAAGTGCAACAGACCTTTCCATCATGCAGCTAGATTGTGGTTGGCTCTCCCCGTACGCTGTCTGCTGACTGTACACTCTATGGAATGGCCATGGCTGTAATATGTTACTTGTAACTTGTGAATATATCATTTTTCCTTTCCCCCATACCAACAGACCTACCAGTTCCAGCATGAAAGCTGTTAACTTTAGGGCATAGTTATGGTTGTTATCTTGATTCGATACCATTGGAATTAGTGGCAATCAGATTGTGGCTTTATTGTTAAATTTGGAAATTCATAAGGTAAGGTGAATGTGCTTATTGGCTCACTTATTTATCACAGCAGAACCTGTGCACCATGTCTTCAAGTGCAAAAGCCTGCTCTTTATATGTTCATGTATTTTATCACAGATTATTTTGAAGAACGATCTCATTTCCCAATTAATATTTTGTTTTGGTGATCAAAATGCATCCTTTTGTAGAAGGCAAGGAAACATCTGAGTCTTTCCTCTGGCCCTTGCCTCCTTGCTTTATCCACCCTTCCCTCCATTGGATAATTTTTGGACTAGGGCATTTAGGCATTTGCTTCTGCCAGGGTATTAATGTTGTCTTTATTCTCTGTTGAGCACCCATTTTGGACAAATCAGTACCCCTACAAGTTCAGAGTATCTGTCTGTTTTGATCACTTTTCAAGATTTGGAGCTGGTTTCCACCACCTCCACTTTGTATTATTCATGTTTACAAACTGTGATAGAGTATATGTTGTATATACTATGCCTGACTTTAATTAATTTTTTTTTTTTTGAGACAGAGTTTCGCTCTTATTGCCCAGGCTGGAGTGCAATGGCAGGATCTCGGCTCACTGCAACCTCCACCTCCTGAGTTCAAGTGATTCTCCTCCCTCAGCCTCTCGAGTAGCTGGCATTGCAGGCATCAGCCACCACGCCCGGCTAATTTTTGTATTTTTAGCAGAGACAGGGTTTCACCATATTGGCCAGGCTGGTCTTGAACTCCTGACCTTTTGTGATTCGCTCACCTCTGCCTCCCAAAGTGCTGGGATTACAGGCATGAGCCACTGCGCCTGGCCTAATTAATTAATTTTGAGATGGAGTTTTGCCCTTGTTGCCCAGGCTGGAGTGCAATGGCATGGTCTTGGCTCACTGCAGCCTCTGCCTCCTGAATTCAAGCGATTCTCTTGACTCAGCCTCCCAAATCACTGGGCTGCACGCACATGCCACCACACCTAACTAATTTTTTGTATTTTTAGTAGAGATGGGGTTTCACCATGTTAACCAGGCTGGTCTCAAACTCTCCTGACCTCAGGTGATCCAACCACCTCTGCCTCCCAAAGTGCTGGGATTATAGGTGTGAGTCACTGCGCCTGACCCTGACTTTTATTTTATTTATTTATTTATTTATTTATTTATTTACTTTTTGTGGAGATGATGTCTTGCTATTTTGCTCAGGATGGTCTTGAACTCCTGGCCTCAAGTGGTCTTCCCACCTGAGCCTCCCAAAGTTCTGGGATTACAGGCATGAGCCACTGTGCCTGGCCCTGTGCCTGACTTTTTAAATAGAAGTAGTGATAAATGGTACAATAAGACATCTGCTCTAATTCCTAACAAAAGGTGTTGTACTTGATAGTTTTTGTTTGTTTTATATGTCTAGGGAAGGGAAAAATGGGAAGACTTAATGTGGTTTTTTTAATTTTTTTATTTTTTTTGAGGCAGAGTCTTGCTCTGTCACCCAGGCTGGAGTGCAGTGTCATGGTCTTGGCTTATTGCAACCTCTGCCTCCCGGGTTCAAGTGATTCTCCTGCCTCAGCCTCCTAAGTAGCTGGGATTACAGGCACATGCCGTGTTGTCCAACTAATTTCTGTATTTTTAATAGAGTCAGGGTTTTGCCATGTTGGCCAGGCCAGTCTTTAACTCCTGACCTCAAGTGATCGCCTGCCTCAGCCTCCCAAAGTGCTGGGATTACAGGTGTGAGCCACTGCACCTGGCCAGAAGCCTTAATTTGTGTGTGGCTAATCATAATGCTTAAATAAAAAAAATACAATAAAAAAATTCAAACTCTCCTCTCTTTTTTTGTCCTCAGGATCAAAATACTTGCTGGACAGTGGACTCAGAGACGAATAAAAATAAACTGCTTGAGCATCTTTTGACTGGTTAGCCAGGTAATTCAGCTTTATTTTGATTTGATCCTTTGTAATTTTTTGTCTTCAACCTTCTGAAGATACTACCCTCTCCCTTAATATATGATTTCATAAAAACTCTGTATGCTTCATGTTTTTCTTTTTAATGATTATTAGTTAAATGAATGAGCTTAGAGTACTTGAGTGAATATGTATGTATATATACAGTTGGCCCTTGTACAACTGAGGATTGGGGACACTGACCCCTTGTGTAGTAAAAAAATGTGCATAACTTTTCAATTTTCCCCAAACTTTACTAGTAGCCTACTTTTGACTAGAAGCCTTACTGATAATGTAAACAACTGATTAACACGTATTTTGTATGTTACATACATTATGTCCTGTATTCTTAAAATAAAGCAAGCTAGAGAAAAGAAAATGTTATTAAGAAAATTACGGCCAAGTGCATATAATCCTAGCACTTTGGGAGGCTGAGGTGAGTAGATCACTTGTGTCCAGAAGTTTGAGAACAGTCTGGGCAACAGAGTGAAACCCTGTTTCTATAAAAAGTGCAAAAAGTAACCAGACATAGTGGCCTGTGCCTTAGTCCCAGCTACTTAGAGAGACTGAAGTGGGAGGATTACTTGTGCTCAGGAAGTTGAGGCTGTACCTGAGATGTGATTGTGCTACTGCACTGTAGCCTGGGCAGCAGAGTGAAACCCTGTCTCCAAAAAAGAAATAGAAAATTATAAGGAGGCTGGACATGGTGGCTCACTCATACCCTCCTACCTATGATCCCAGCACTTCGGGAGTTGGAGGCAGGAGGATGACTTGAGGCCAGGAGTTGGAGACCAGCCTAAACAACGTAGCAACATCCCCAGTATTACAAAAAATAAAAAAATTAGCCAGCAAGGTGGTGTGCGCTTGTAGTCCTAGCTACTTGAGAGGCTGAGGTAGGAGAGTGGTTGAGCCTAGGAGTTTGAAGCTGCAGTGAGCTATGATCGCACCATTACGCTTAAGCCTCGGCACAGAATGAAACCTTGTCTCTAGAAAATAAATTAATAAAAAATTAAAAATGAAAGTCATGGCCAGGTGTGGTGGCTCGTGCCTGTAATCCCAGCACCTTGGGAGGCTGAGGCGGGTGGACCACCTGAGGTCAGGAGTTGGAGACCAGCCTGGCAGACATGAAATTCTGTCTCTACTAAAACTACAAAAATAGCCAGGCGTGTTGGCATGTGCCTGTAATCCCAGCTACTCAGAAAGCTTAGGCAGGAGAATTGGCCTGAACTCAGGAGGTGGAGGGTGCAGTGAGCTCAGATTGTGCCACTGCATTCCAGCTTGGGGGACAGAGGGAGACTTCATCTCAAAAAAAAAAAAAAAAAAAAAAAAAGTCATAGGAGAAAATTATATATTATTCATTAAATGGATCATGATAAAGAATGGATCATCATTCCTGTGAAGTTGAGCAGGCTTGAGAAGGAAGAAGAGGAGATGATGGTCCTACTGTCTTAGGCATGGCAGAAGTAGAGAAAATCTGCATATAACAGAACAATTGCAGTTCAGATGTGTCGTACAAAGGGTAATGGTATTCATATATATGTGTATACATATACAAACATAATTTTGGGGGAAGAGAAATTCTCCCTCATGTGTTAATTTCTTTATTTTTTTTTTGAGACGAAGTTTCAGTCTTGTTGCCTCAGCTGGAGTACAGTGGCATAATCTTGGCACACTGCAACCTCCACCTCCCAGGTTCAAGCTATTCCCCTGCCTCAGCCGCCAGAGTAGCAGGGATTACAGGTGCGTGCCATCATTCCTGGCTAATTTTTTTTGTATTTTTAGTAGAGACAAGGTTTTGCCACGGTAGCCAGGCTCGTCTTAAACTTCTGACCTCAGGAGATCTACCTGCCGCAGCCTCCCAAAGTGCTTACAGGCGTGAGCCACCACGGCCAGCCATGTGTGAATATTTTAATGGCATTTAGTCAAACATCTGAATTAGCTCAAAGTTATATTTACTATTTCACCTTGTGAAGATGAATTTCCCCAGGTTGCTTGTGCTGGCGAATAACATTTCATCTAATCCTTTTCTTTGTTTCTTTCTTTTTTCTTTCTCTCTCTCTATTTTTTTTTTTGAGATGAAGTCTTGCTCTTGTCACCCAGGATGGAGTGCAATGGCTTGATCTTGGCTCCCTGCAGCCTCTGCCTCCTGGGTTCAAGTGATTCTCCTGCCTCAGCCTCCCGAGTAGCTGGGATTACAGACACCCACCACTTTATCCAGCTAATTTTTGTATTTTTAGTGGAGACAGGGATTTGCCGTGTTGGCCAGGCTGGTCTGGAACTCTTGACCTCAGAATATCCACCTGCTTCAGCTTCCCAAAGTGCTGGGATATGTGAGCCACTGTGCCTGGCCTGTTTTTTGTTTTTTGTTTTTTTGTTTTAATGTTTTTTGAGACAGAGTCTCCCTTTGTCACCCAGGCTGGAGGGCAGTGGTATGATCTCAGCTCACTGCAGCTTCCACCTCCTGAGTTCAAGCAGTTTTCAGGCCTCAGCCTCCCAAGTAGCTGGGATTACAGGCATGTGACACCACACCTGGCTAAATTTTGTATTTTTGGTGGAAATGGGATTTCACCATGTTGGCCAGGCTGGTCTTGAACTCTTGACCATGCGCCTGCCTCAGATGTTCTGCCCACCTTGGCCTAAAGTGCTGGGAGTAGAGGCGTGACTCACTGCGCCTGTCCCCTTTTCTTAACTTTTAATAGTACATCAGAATAGGAAAAATGAGAATAGAAAAAGCTGTCTGGTTGCCGAGAAAGCAATCATGCTTTGCTTAAATTTCTTTTAATAATATCATCATTCTCTTGGTTAGCTAGGCTTGAAATCGGAGTTGTCTTTGAATCCCACCCCACTCTGCTACATTTGGCAAGCACACTTTATCTGGCTTTCTGTTTTCATGTCTCCTGCGTTTGATCCACTTTCTGTTCCTGATTTTAGCTTCCGAGGCCAAGACTCCATAATTTCATGATTGTGTTTGTTCTTGTGTCTTTACTGCTTCCTTGTCCACTCAAACTTTTGCTAGCAGATTTTCCTAAATGTATACCTTTAGCGAAGCTTCTGTTGTGCTCTAAGTTTTGTGTTGCCTTTCCTTGGCTTACAGAGAAAAAAGTGCAAACTCCCTTCTCCGACATTTCAAATGGTACTTTATCTGAGAATCTATCCAAGCCACTGGTTGCAGGTCTTGCAATTTCTCTATAAAATTTCTCAGTTAATTGTGATATGTACTCCTTCTTCTGAACATAGCAGACAACTATCTCCACAGTTTATTTATTTTTGGAGACTGAGTCTCACTCTGTTGCCCAGGTTGGAGTGCAGTGGTGAGATCTTGTTTCACTGCAACCTCTACTTCCAGGTTCAACTGATTCTTCTGCCTCAGCCTCCAGAGTAACTGGGATTACAGGCACCCGCCACCACACCTGGTTAATTTTGTGTTTTTAGTAGAGACGGGTTTCACCATGTTGGCCAGGCTGATTTTGGACTCCTGACCTTAGTGATTCATCTGCCTTGGTCTCCCAAAGTGCTGGGATTACAGGTGTGAACCACTGCGCTTGCCCAGTTTTTTAAAAAATACCTTTTATTTGGAAATATACATTTACAGAAGTTACAAAAATATAAAGAACATCTGGATATCCTTTATCCAGATTCACCCACTTGCTTTATTATTTGCATTTGTGCCTTCTTTCCTCTTTTTCTGCACACACAAACATAAACACATACACCAATTTTTTTTTTTTTTTTTTAACAATTTGAGGATGAGTTACCTATGTTATGCTTCTTTCCCCTAATACTTCTGTTGTCATTCCTACAAATGGGGTCATTCTCTTATATAACCAGTGTACAGTTAATAACTTCATAAATGGACATCGATGAAATCTATTGCCCATATTCCAGTTTTGTCAGTTGACCTAAGAAATTCTCTTCTAGCATTTTCCATGCTTCCTGTATAGACTCCAGTCTGGGGTCAGGTTCTGCATTCAGTTATTATTTCTCTTCAGTCTCTTTTTTCCTGGGATATTTTCACAGCCTTTATCTCTTATGACATTGACATTTTTGAAGAATACACCCTTCTTTAACTCCCTTACTCTCTTTAATGGAGATGTTCATTTTATGCTTGAAATTTCCTTGTGATTAGATTAAGATGTTACATATTGGCAGGAATACTGCATAGGTAATGGGATACTCAGAGATGGAGTCATATGACTTCCATCTGTCTTTTATTGTGATGCAAATTTTGATCCCTTGGTCAAGGTGTTGCCAGATTTCTCCACTGTATATATTTTTTTCCATACCTCTTTTGCCAAGCAATAAGCAGCCTGTGGGGAAACGATGCAGATATTCTGATTCTTTTCATAGTTTCCTCTAGATTTAGCATTCATTGACTTTTGTCTAATCCAGTTTTTTCTTATGATGATTGCAAAATGGTCATTGTTTTCTTTCCAGCGTTCCTTTCACATTACCAGTCAACTCTTGGCCATATTCCATAATCAGTAGCCCCATCTATTGATTATAGATTGATGAATTCCTATTTTTTAAATGGTTTACAGTTCACTTACCCTACTTAATTGTTTTGATGCTCAACTTATCCTAGAAGTTTGGCTGGTGAAGCTCCTGTAAGTGTGCCACTGTGTCCTTGTGGGGAATAAAAGTTTGAGAGACCAAGATCTCTGAGTACTAGGTGTCCTCACTACTTCTGGGCTGTCTTCTCATCTTGGCCTTTTTAGTGGCTAGAGCTAGGAAATAATATGCATGCTTATACACATACTCATACAGTCATCCCTTCCTACCTGAGGGTGATGGGATCTAGGACCCTTGTGTGCACCAAAATCTGTGGATGCCCAAGTTCTTTAAACTGTAAAGTAGGAATTGTATTTGCATAGAACTCATGTTCAATTTCTTATATGCTTTAAATAATTTCTAGATTACTTATAAGACACCTAACACAGTGTAAATACTGTGTAGATTGTCGTTAACCTGTATTTTTTAATTTGTATTTTATTGTTGTATTTTTTAAAATTTATTTTTTGAGTATTGTTGATTTGGATTTGGATGCAGAATCCATGGATACAGAGGGCTGACTGCACGTGTGTTCATTGAAACATGCATATACATATTTTAGAAATCATGAGTTTATATCAGTATGTACATCTTTATCATGTCTGCAGGGTTCTTTCTTTGTATCCCATTTTTTATTTTTATGTTCCTTATTATGTGGGAACCCGGACTCTCAACATTAGTACATTTACTCATTTGCCCAGTCCTCTAATACATCTAAAATAATTTCAGAATTGCTTTTTCCATTTCACTACAATAAACAAACTGAAAGTGAGTGGAACATTTGTCTATAATTCTTTACCCCCAATTTTACCCAAGAATGAGAGTAAATAATTAAAATTTAAATTGCTTGGATTAGCCCTCCACTCTTTCTCCACCCCAGTATTTTTTTTTTTTTTTTGAAACAGAGTTTTGCTATTTGGCCCGGGCTAGAGTGAAGTGGCGTGATCTCGGCTCACTGCAACTTCTGCCTCCTGGGGTCAAGCGGTTCTCCTGCCTCAGCCTCCTGAGTAGCTGGGACTACAGGTGTGTGCCACCACGACTGGCTAATTTTTGTATATTTACTAGAGACAGGCTAATTTTTGTATCTTTACTAGAGACAGGGTCTCGCCATGTTGCCCAGACTAGTCTCCAACTCCTGACATCAGGCGATCTGCCCACCTCTGCCTTCCAAGGTGCTGGGTTTACAGGCGTGAGCCATCGTGCCCAACCTCCATCCTACTTTTACTTCTGATCTTATTTTCTGTATGATCTAGCTAAGATATTCATTTGAGCCAAAATTAAGTTTATTTGCTTGTTTGCCTATGCTGCTTTCCATTCTGATTTTTATTTTTGTAATATATAGAATAATATGCTTTCAAAAGTCCAAATTTTACACAAAGGCATACATTGGTTTTGTATCCCTTCCATGCCATTTTTCCTCAGTTTGGATACATAACCAACTTAAATGTTTTCTGTCTTATCCTTCCTGTTTCTTTTTTTGATGATATCTCTTAATTTTTTTTTTTTTTACACAAAAGATGGCATACTGCATATTTTTTTGCACTTTGATTTTTTCTCCACTTAAGTGCTATTTCCTGGAAAAATGCCATATCATGCCAAAGAGATCTTTCCCATTCATTTTAATGGTAAAATTTACAGAACATAAAATGTACTTTTTTTTTTTTTTTTTTTTTTTTAAAGGCAGAGTTTTCCTCTTGTCAACCAGGCTGGAATGCAGGGGTGCATGTGATCTTGGCTCATTGCAACCTCCGCCTCCTGGGTTCAAGTGATTGTCCTTCATCAGCCTGCCAAATAGTTGGGACTGTAAGCGCCCAACACCCCGCCCAGCTAATTTTTGTATTTTCTTTAGTGGAGGTGGGGTTTCACCATGTTGGCCACGCTGGTCTTGAACTCGACCTCAGCTGAGCCATCTGCTTCGGCCTCCCAAAGTGCTGGGATTGCAGGTGTGAGCCACTGTGCCTGGCCAGAATACACCATATATATTTTTTTAAGGTGGAGTTTTGTTCTTGCCACCCAGGCTGGAGTGCGATGGTGTGATCTCAGCTCACTGCAACCTCCGCCTCCTGGGTTCAAGTGATTCCCCTGACTCAGCCTGCTGAGTAGTTGGGACTACAGGCTTAATTTAGTATTTTTAGTAGAGATGGGGTTTCACCATGTAGGCCAGGCTGGTCTTGAAAAAATATACCATTTTTAAGTGTATAGTTGTGTGGCATTAAGTACATTCATATTGTTGTGCTACCATCATCTTCCATCTCCAGAAACTATCTTCTCAAATAGAAACTGTATACCTGTTAAACATTATCTCTTTAGGTATGAGTTGACAGGTGTGTAAACACACAAACCTCACATTAAGTACTTATTCTCTTTCCTCTAGCCCCATCTCGTTCATTGTTACATAAATGCATAGTTTTCATTTATACATTTACTTGTGCAGGTACTTCAGTTTACTGAAGTGATTTCTTTTCTTTTTCTTTTTTTTTTTTTTGAGACAGTCTCACTTTGTCAGCCAGGCTGGAGTGCAGTGGCTCAGTCTCGGTTCACTGCAGCCTCCGCTTACCGGGTTCAAGTGATTATCATGCCTCAGTCTGTAGCTGGGATTACAGGCGCATGCCACCACACCTGGCTAGTTTTTGTAGTTTTAGTGGAGATGGGATTTTACCATGTTGGCCAGGCTAGTCTCGAGCTCTTGATCTCAGTTGCTCCACCTGCATCGGCCTCCCGTAGTGCTGGGATTATAGGTGTGAGCCACTGTGCCCGGCTGCAGTTTCTTTTAAGTGGTTACCTAGGTTGTTTCCAATGTTTTGTAATTAAAGTAATGTTACAGTGAATAACCTTGTAAATATACACCTTGCTAGTTTTGGGGTTTTATCCTTGGGATAAATTTCTGGAAGTGGGAGTTCTGGATTGAAGGTTAGATGTATGTCTAGTTGTTTTTTTTTTTTTTTTTGGATTGTCAAATTGCACTTCGTAGATGTTGTGTCACTTTGGGTTCTTACCAGCAGCATATGAGAGAGCTTGTTTTTCCACAGCCATGCTGTAATAGTTATTTCACTTAGCATAACTTTAAAAAGATTCATCCATGTTACTGTATCAGGAGTTTTAATTGTTGAGTAGCATTCCATTGTGTTAATACATTACAACTTGTGTTTTCAGTTTTTCGCTATTATAAATCTGCTATGAACATTCAAGTTTGTGTACATTTATGAGAATTTTTTTACTTCTTGGGTAAATACCTGGGAGTGTAATTGCAGGGTGTTAAATATATGCTTACTTTTATAAGAAATTATGAAATTGTTTTCTAAAGTGGCTGTACCATTGTGTTTTTCATCTGCAACATATAAGAGTTTAAGTTCCACATCTTTTCCACTTAATACAGTCAGTCTTTTTAATTTCAGCTATTCTAATATGGGAATGGTGGTATCACATTATGGCTTTAATTTATATTTTCATGATGACTAATGATGTTGAGATTAGTTGCTTTTGCTTATTAAGCACTTCTCTCTCTTTTTTTTTTTTTAAACCAAGTTTGAATGTTTTGCCCATTTAAGAAATTTGGTGGTTTGTTTTCTTACAGAGTTGTATACATTTTTAAAAAATACATATTCTGGATGCAATTCCTTTTCAGATACGTGTTTTGAAAGTATTTTCTTCCAGTCTTTTCTTTACATTTTCTTAATTTCATTTGAAGAACAGGCATTTTGAATTTTGGAGTACAACTTAATATATATTTTTTTCTTTTATGATTAGTGCTCTTTATGTACCAAGAGGTTGTTGTGTACCTTAAGGTTGTTTATAAATTCTATATTCATGCCTTCTAATTAAAATATGAATGAAATTCATAGAAATCTTATAAAGCAATGATTACTTGAAAACCAAACAACTTAAGTGAATTGTTTTTAGGTTTATAGTGTCTTTTTTTTAATTTTTATTTTAAAGCTTCCTTTCTCCTGCCTCTATAGTGTCTTATGTATAAAAATCAACATTTGTTAATGTTGCCTTAGATATAACGTCTCTCATATTAAAGCTAGAAAACACATGATGCTAGATGGGGACTAGGAAGAGTAGTAGATTCATCTTGGCATCAGTTTCCTCATAATGATCAATTGACTTGTTTTACATATGATCTCAGGTTCTTTCCAGCTTTAAGGTTCTATGATTGATAGATCAGATTTTACATTACAGAACCTTTTAGTTACCTGCTAACTGCTACTACATCAGATTGGAAGATTGAAGTCTTGCCTGGCAAGGTGACTCATGCCTGTAATCCTACCACTTTGGGAGGCAGAGGTGGGCAGATCATTTGAGGCCAGGAGGTCAATACCAGCCTGGCCAATATGTCAAAACCCCATCTCTACTAAAAATACAAAAAAATTAGCTGGGTGTGGTGGCAGGCACCTGTAATCGCAGCTACTTGGGAGGCTGAGACAGGAGAATCACTGGAACCTGGGAGGTGGAGGTTGCAGTGAGCCGAGATCGAGCCACTGCACTCCAGCCTGGGAGTTTCTAGTTGGTGTGCTAGAAAACAATAATTTATTATTGGGAAGTCCAGTTAGGCCAGTTCTATCCAAACTGTTAGAATAGCCATAAATGATGTGGTTATACTGAGATTCTATGAAAAAACAAATAATTGATACTATGACATAAGGGTTTATTTATTTATTTGGTGGGACTGGTTAAAAGTTGGCTCTGAAGTTAGAATGACTTGGATTTAATTTCCAGCTCCACATCTTACTAGATATATGACTTTGGGTTGGGTTTACCTTTCTTTGTCTCAGTGTTCTCAAGTGAAATGGGGATAATGTTGAACTGTACTTTCATCTAGCTCACTATTCTGTGTTGCATAGGGCTGTAATGAGGATTAAATGGGAGGAATAAGTGGAATGCATTTATTGCAATACCTCACTCAGATGTTAGATTCAGTGTTTGTTCACATAGTGATTTTTTACTTGAAAAACCAAAATTATGCATTATTTTATGTAAACTAAAGAGTATATATTATGAGTTATGAAGTATACTTTGAAGGCTGCTCTTGAACCCACTACTTGAACTTAAGAATGAGGCGGTCAATTTGTTAAGTGTACCTGCTCACTGAGTATTTCTTCCTGAACTCGTCCTGCTTCTATCCTAGAAGTCACAGCTGTCTTTGAGTTAATAATTAACTTCATTTTAAAAAGTTTGAAAAAATATTATTTGGATGTGTTCCTGAAAAATGTTTACTTTTTCTTGTTTTTTAGCTTTATAAAAATATAATGAATGTAATATGGTGGATTTCTAAATTGTAAGATCCAGTCATGTTGTGTGTAATTCATTTTTACCACTGATGTATTATATTCTTTTGCATGGTTTCATTAGAATTCATTTTTCACATCTGCCATTGATAAACACTAGAGTTTCATTTAGCTTTTGAATTATGAACAAACACTAGAGTTTCATTTAGCTTTTGAATTATGAACAATGTTGCAGTGATCCTTTCTTGCATCTCTTGTTTAAAACATATATATATTTTAAATTAAATTAAATTTTTTTTTATTTTATTTCTTTATTGAGATGGGATTTCACCATGTTAGCCAGGATGGTCTCCATCTCCTGACCTCGTGATCTGCCCACCTCGGCCTCCTGAAGTGCTGGGATTACAGGCGTGAGCCACCGCACCCAGCCTTTTATCTTAACCATGTATCTATATCTAGATATATCTAGGTATGTATATGTATATGTATATATCTAGATATAGATATATGGTTTAAAATATATTTATATTTTTATATTTTATATATTTATATTTTTATATATGTATAAATATCTATCTATATATTTTTTTTGGATATATATGTATATATTTTTTTGAGACAGAGTCTTGCTCTGTTGCTAGGCTGGAGTGTAATGGTGTGATCTCGGCTCACTGCAACCTCCACCTCCTGGGTTTAAGCGATTCTCCTGCCTCAGTTTCCCGAGTAGGTGTGCCTAGAGGAGTGTGCCACCACAGCCAGCTAATTTTTGTATTTTTAGTAGGGGTTTCACGATGTTGGCCAGAGTGGTCTTGATCTCTTGACCTCATGACCCGCCTGCCTTGACCTTCCAAAGTGCTGGGATTGTAGGCATGAGCCACCGAGCCCGGCCCTGTTTAAAATATTTTTATTGCTCTAAAGTTTTAAAACATAAACTTGATTTTAACTGCTGACATATATACTTTCAATGTGGTGGTACTACTTTAGAAAAAGTCTTTCTTTTTAAGAAAATTTTAGACACGGTCTCACACTGTCACCCAGGCTGAACTGCAGTGGCATGATCTTGGCTCACTGCAGCCTCTGCCTCCCAGGCTCAAGCAATCCTCCCACCTCAGCCTCCCTGAGTAGCTGGGACCACGGGTGCATGCCACCACACTTGGCTGATAATTTTTTACAAATATTTTTGGTAGAGAAGAGAATTTTACCCAGGCTGGTCTTGAACTGAGCTCAAGAAATCCACCTGCCTTGGCCTCCTAAAGTGCTGTGATTACAGGCATGAGGCACCATGCTGAGCCAAAAGTATCTTTTCCTACTGATATGTTTTATAAATTGTTTCTTGTTTTATTAGCTAAGTTATTTCATATCACTTTTTTTTATCATAGGATTAGCAATAAGCACTGTAATTTTCCTTAACTTTAAGTAGTTGATTTTAAAAAACCAACTTTATTAAAGCATAATATACATACAAAACATTTACCAACCTTGAATTTACGATTTAATGATTTTTGAGAAATGTAACCATCACCATAGTCATGATATAAAACATTTCTACCATCCCCTAAAGTTCTTTGTGCCTCTGTGCAATCAGTCATCTCCACTGGTCCCTAGTAACTAGAAGAAACCTGCAGCTGATCTGCTTTATGTCGCTACTGTTTTGCCTTTTCTAAAATTTCATATGAATAGGATTCCCATTTTGTGTGTGTTATACCTTTTTATCATTGTCCTACCATTCTTGGATATTCTGTTCTTTTTCATTTTCTCTTTCTTTTTCAGTTTTGGGAAGCTTGTATTGACCTTAAGTCTCATTGGTACCCCACTCCTATGTTTGGTCTTCTGATGAGTCCATCAAAAGCATTTTGCATTTGTTAAGTCTTTTTTATTTCTAACCTGTCTTTTTTTTTTTTTTTTGAGACAGTGTCTCATTCTATTGCCTAGGCTAAAGTGCAGTGGTGCAATCTTGGCTCCTACAACCTCTGCCTCCCAAGTAGTTGGGATTACAGGTGCCCGCCACCATACCTGGCTACATTTTGTATTTTTATTAGAGATGGGAACTCTCCATGTTAGCCAGGCTGGTCTCCAACCCTTGACATCAGGTGATCCACATGCCTTGGCCTCCCAAAGTGCTGGGATTACTGGCATGAGGTACCTTGGCCTAACCTTCCTTTTGATTCCTCCTTAGAGTTTCATCTCTTTGCTTACATTATCCATTTCTTCTTGCATATTGTTTGCTTTCCCCATTAGAGCCTATTAACATATTAATCATAGTTAAGATTCCATGATGGTTTTTAGATTTTTAGAATAAATGTTTTTAAAGAACCCTGCTTTTTTACTGTTTACTAGTGAACTTTGGAAGCATCATTTGCGTATATTATCAAACCTGTTTTTATTTTATTATATATATTTTATTTTATATTTTATTTTATGACGAAGTCTTGCTCTGTTGCCCAGGCCAGAGTGCAGTGGCACAGTCTTGGCTAACTGCAACCTCCGTCTCCTGGGTTCAAGCGATTCTCCTACCTCAGTCTCTTGAGTACCTGAGATTACAAGTGCATGCCACCACACCTGTCTCATTTTTGTATTTTTAGTAGAGATAGGTTTCATCAGGTTGGCCAGGCTGGTCTCGAACTCCTGACTTCAAGTGATCCTCCCAAAGTGCTGAGATTACAGTTTGAGTGTTAGCCACTGTACCTGGCTGAAATCTTTTTTTATTATTAGTGCCCATGATTTCTCATTTAAGAATATTTAAGAATACACGTTATCAGCTGGACGCGGTGGCTCATGCCTATAATCTCAGCGCTTTGGGAGGCTGAGGTGGGCGGATCACAAGGTCAGGGGTTCGAGACCAGCCTGACCAACATGGTGAAACTGCGTCTCTACTAAAAATACAAAATTAGCCGAGCATGGTGGTGCACGCCTATAATCCCAGCTACTCAGGAGACTGAGGCAGGAAAATCGCTTGAACCCGGGAGGCGGAGGTGTAGTGAGCTGAGATTGTGCCACTGCACTCCAGCCTGGGCAACAGAGCAAGACTGTCACAACAAAAGAAAAAAGAGTATACATAATTGACTGGGCACGGTGGCTCATGCCTATAATCCCAGCACTTTGGAAGGCCGAGGTGGGCGGATTGCCTGAGATGAGGAGTTAGAGACTAGTCTGGGCAGTGTGGTGAAACCCCATGTCTACTAAAAATACAAAAAAATTAGCTGGGTGTGGTGGTATGTGGTTGCAATCCCAGCTACTCAGGAGGGTGAGGCAGAAGAATCACTTGAACCAGAGAGGTGGAGGTTGCAGTGAGCCGAGATCGTGCTACCGCACTCTAGCCTGAATGATATAGCAAGACTCCTTCTTAGGAAAAAAAAAAAAAGAATATGCATAATCACACAACTTGTACACAAATACTCATAGCAACAGTATTCGTAATAGCAGAAAAACAAATTTTCATCAGCTGATAAGTGGATAAATAGAATGTGGTGTATCCATACGAGGAAGTATTAGCCAGAAATGTAAAGTACAGTCATGTAACATGTAATAGTGTTTCAGTTAATGAAGGATTAGGACCACATATATCACAGTGGTTCCATAAGACTATAATACTGTATTTTTACTGAATCTTTTCTATGTTTAGATGTGCTTAGATACACAAATATGATTGTATTACAATTGCCTGCAGTGTTCAATATATTAACATGCAGCATAGGTTTATTGTGTAGAAGCTGTAGGCTATACCATATAGCCTAGGTTTAGGCTATATTTTTTGGTTTGTGAAGATGCACTCTGTGATGTTTGCACAATGATGAAATGGGCTAAAGACACATTTCTCAGAATGCATCCCTGTCATTAAGCTAGGCATGACTGAACTGATATGTGCTACAATGTGGATGTATTTGAAAACACTACGCTAAGTAAAAGAAGCTAGTCACAAAGAATTAGATATTGTGCGATGCTATTTATATTAAATGTCCTGAATAGGTAAATCCATAAAGACAAAAATACCTGAGTGGTTGCCAAGGGCAGGGATGAATGGGTGGGAGGTTGGGTTATATGAAGTTGAGGGGTGGGAATGGGAGGAGGGGAAATAACAACTAAGGGATGTTGAGTTCTTTTTGGGATAATGAAAATGTTCTAAAATTGATTACAGTGAGAGTTACACAACTCTGAAATATACTAAAAGCCAGTCATGTACTGTAAGCTTATAATATGTGAATTATATCTCAGTAAAGCTGTTAAAGAATCTAGCTGATGTTTGCAAAACTGCTAAAGAGCACTATGATGTCATAAAGAAATTTTATGGAAAAATATGGTTTTCTCATGAACCGGATCTCAAAAGGTTTCGTGTCGCAAACATTGTTAGATTTCAAAAATAACATGTTAATTGCACTCACCTCAATTTTTAAAAAGCTTTATTCAGTCTCTTTATAGGGGTTATCCTGTAATTATATGGTCAATATAAATTCAAGCAGCATATCTTTTTCATGTGTCAAGAAAGTTTACATTGAAAGACTGTATTCTTGGGCCGGGCGTGGTGGCTCACGCCTATAATCCCAGTACTTTGGGAGGCCGAGGCAGGTGGATCATGAGGTCAAGAGATTGAGACCATCCTGGTCAACATGGTGAGACCCCGTCTCTACTAAAAAATACAAAAAAAAAAAAATTAGCTGGGCATGGTGGCGCACGCCTGTAGTCCCAGCTACTTGGGAGGCTGAGTCAGGAGAATTGCTTGAACCCAGGAGGTGGAGGTTGCGGTGAGCTGAGATTGCGCCATTGCACTCCAGCCTGGGTAACAAGAGCGAAACTCAGTTTAAAAAAAAAAAAAAAAAAAAAAGACTATTCTTAAAAAGACCATACCCAGATCCATCTTCACTTTTTCTATTTGTTTACTAAACGTCTGTGAGATTTTTATGCTATCTTGCACAGTACCTCCAGAAATCAATTTTTTCTCTCAAGTTTATAAATACAATTTTAAAAAATTCAAAAAAGTCATAGTCCTGGTGGATCTGCTGTTTAGGACTAGTTAAGTGCAGTAGTTTACAAGTAGAAAAGCTCCAGTTATTTTACTTGAGATGATCTGATGGCTTATTCTCTTCCTTTGTATATATTTTTTAAACGTTTAAGAGTGTCATCCTCTATGTGGGGAAGACTGCTGACTAGTGATACTGTATTTAAAATGTGGAGGTAACTTGTTTTTATGATGGTATGTAGGAGATGATTAATGCATTTATAATTTTTTTGTTTTGTTTCGTTTTGTTTTTTGAGGTGGAGTCTCACTCTGTTGTCCAGGCTGGAGAGCAGTGGTGTGATTTCAGCTCACTGCAGTCTCCACCTCCAGGTTCAAGTGATTCTCCTGCCTCAGCCTCCCGAGTATCTGGGATGACAGGCGTGCACCACCATGCCCAAGTAATTTTTGTATTTTTAGTAGAGAGGGTTTTACCATGTTGGCCAGACTCGTCTCGACCTCCTGACCTTAGGCAGTCTGCCCGCTTTGGCCTTCCAAAGTGCTGGGATTATAGGCGTGAGCCACCATGTCCAGCCGCATTTATAATTTTAAAAGCTTACATGTCTTTTTAAAAATTTTTTTGGGAGATGGAGTCATAGTCTGTCACTCAGGCTCTAGTGCAGAGGTGTGATGTTGGCTCACTCCAGCCTCCACCTTCCAAGCTGAAGCAATCCTTCAATCTCAGCCACCTGAGTAGCTGGAACTGCAGGCATGCACCACCACACTCAGCTAATTTTTTGTATTTTTGGTAGGGATGGGGTTTTGCCATGTTGCCCAATCTGGTCTCGAACTCCTGGGCTCAAGCTATCTGCCCTCCTTGGCCTCCCAAAGTGTTGGGTTTACAGGCATGAGCCACTGTGCCTGGCCCAAAAAAAACCTTAACTATCTTGAATTTAGTTTTGCTCATGTAACAACTTACTGTAAAAGGCAATTTGAGTATAGTTCACATACTATACAGGGGATGCTTTCAAAAGACAATTTCTATTGATAGTTATATTTTATTATTAAAGTCAAAGAATGTCTTAGTTTTGTGGTGTTCTGTTACAGCAACAGAAACTAGGTAGTTTATAAAAGAGGTATATTTAGCACAAGATTCTGGAAGCTGGGAGGTTCGAGATCTGGTCAGCTTCTGGTGAGGGCCTTGTGCCATGTCATAACACCACGGTGGAAAAGTGGAAGGGGAAGCAACATGTGCAAAGTGACCAACACAAGAGGTGGTCTCACTTTATAACAACCCATTCTTTAATCCAAACCTGTGGGAGCAAGAACTCCAGGGAGTGAGAAAGGCATTAATCCATCTTAATGACTTAATTGCCTCTTAAAAGTACCACTTCTGAATACCACAATGTTGGGGGCCACGCCTCAACATGAGTTTTTGTGGAGATAAACTATATTCAAACCATAGCAAAGACCAAAAGTTAAGGTGGTTTACTTTCTGCTAAGCTTTTAGATATAGACATGACAATCGTCAGATGGGTTATATATAGCTTTATAATACTTAATTTTGTAACTTAAGAAATAGAATTGGCCTAAATATCAGCTCAGTGATCTAATAAAAGGTGAACTGCTATACAAATAGTCCCGTTTGTATCACCGTTACAAATTACCCTGTCTCTCATGTGCCAAACTTTTAGAGTAATTGCCTTCTTATGATTTTGTCTGTTTCTAAAAACTTCTAATTAGAGTATGTTTTTGAATCTGTGTAATATTTAACATATAAAGCCTGCCTTATTTAGAAGTTGATATTGAAATCCCTTAAACTTCTGACCTCAAATAGAATTTGCTATGTATAACCATTACATGCAGCTGGTGGGTTCAAAATTATGTTTTCTGGGCTTCTGCTCTGTAAAAAATAGTATGTATTGGACACGAGTACATGACAGCTGACATTTATCAAGGATAATGGGGGGGAGCCATATTCGTTTTCACATTTTAAAGCAACTTCGAAAGCCTTATATGCACACACATGCTCAACACATGTTCCTAAGCTTTAAATATATTTTCCATCATGTATTGCTTGTCATTAATACAAGAAACTAAGTATAAATCTTTAATGAGCTCCATATATTAAACTTATACTATATGAGTACACAAGCATTTTGAAAATCAGCAATGTAGACTACTTAATTCATTTACATGGAATTTATCTTTTCTAGTTTCTGTGCTGTTACAAATAATAATGTAACACATTCCAGATAGCTCTTTTGTTGTATTGTTTGATTTAGCCCTTCTTTAATATCTTTACCATAAAATTTTGTCCTATTGTAGAAAACTAAATTGTAGAAATTAACTTTTTTTCTAAACCCAACTATTGGTATTTTGCTGTTCTCTTTGCAAAGCTATTTATAAGGCTATTTTACTGGAGGGTGACATAAATAGAATTGGAATGGCATAATTTTTTTGTCTGGGTTCTTAGCCTTTTAAAATTTTCTTTAAATTATAATAATTCAAAAAGAATAGAATAAAACTGCAAAGCTCATAATGTTGCCCCAACTTGTTAATTAAAACTACACCTTTTGTGGTTGGTATAGGTTTCAGATACTGCCACCATTTGGTATGTTGATAGGCAGATCACGTTGACGTGCTGCAAGGTAACAGGAGACATGCTTTGACTTCAGAAGATAAATTGGCCATGCACAGCTGTAATCTTACTGTCTTTTTATTTCCAGGCATGATTTAGTAGTTTAAGGCTGTGATTCCTAGCTGCTAAGAAGAAAGTTGAAATTTATTTTTGTGTATGATAATTTTTTACTTGGGTTTTTGTTAAGCGTAGTTTGTGGTGTGAGGGCACCATGTAAACTGTTGGTGTTTCAATACTTAAATAGCTCTCAATTTTATTTGAAATATGAGAATCCTAAGTTTCTTTCCATTTTCCTTTTGGCAGTTGGAAAGGAAGCCATTTTATTAAGAGTGATGAATAGTAAGGGACTTTTCTTAGGCTAGTTAAATTGCCAGTGTCTTTACATTAAAAAAAAAATGCAGAGCAATCAGTTATGAACGTTAACATGATTTTTCAGGGGAGAAAGTAATCCTTGGTCACTTGTAACCCAAATGCCTTTCCTAATAAGAGTTCTGCTTCTACAAATTCTTTTGACAGTGAAATGTACGATATCAGAGAGGTTTTTAGGAAACACTTTAAGTGCCTAATAGAACAATTCAAGAGCACTGACAAAACTTTTCTATTTGAAGATCTTAGCATCTTTGAGAATTTAGTATTTCTCAAGAGACATCTCTTAAATTCTCTCATAGGTACCAAGATTTAGACCATTTGCTTAATTTATTCAGCTAATGAAATGGGAGAGTTCCCTGACTCCCCACCCTACAACCTTGCAGGACTTGCCAGCAGGGCTGTGGCTCATCTGTTCTGCTCTCAGACCCCTTTTGGGAGGGGAAGCATGCATACGGGCAGGTGTAGGAACTGGGGCAAGTGCCTCTAGGCTCTGTCCTCATGGCAGTGTCTAGGGGTGGGAGCCTGCAACTCTCAAAGCCCAGGTGGGCATGTGTACAGTATGTTCTTTTAGTTTTGCTGCTGACTATGGATGGCTTAAGTGTTAAATAGCTCAGGGCCGTCTTGGTACTCAGGTCCTTGTCCGGCATCCAGGAAGTATCAGGTCAAACATGGATTTGAGGATGGTGAATGCGGACTTGAGGATGGTGAATGCGGGGATTTTATTGAGGGATGGAAATACCTGTCAGGGGGATGGATGAGGAACTGGAAAGGGGATGGAGTGGGAAGATGATCTTCCCCTGGAATTCGGCCATCCAGTGGCCCATTTCCTCTCTCACTGTCCTCAGCCGAACTCCTCTCGGTGTTCAGATGTTCCTTCTCTTCTCTCCTCTGCTGCACTATTCTACTCTTCTTCTGCTCTTCTATTTGTTTCCTTGTGGAGCCAGGGCTTGAGGTTTATATGGGTACAGGATATGGGGATGTGGCAGGTCAAAAGGCAACTTTTAGGCACGAAGACAGGAATGCTTGTTCTTATTTAGGGCTGTGGGTTTCCAAGGCTTGAGGGTGGGGCCTTTGCCAGGGAACCGCCCTCTTCTCAACAGTATTTCCCTGTCTCCTGTCTGTATCAGTAATATAGGAATTAGAAAACATGAATATCTTTTATTGTAAACTAGGTTGTAGACCTAGTTACTTTGTAGTTAAGAGGCCAAATTCTGTTTTTCTTAGTAACCTTGATTCTGTCTGTAAATCATACGGTTCTTGAGGGAGCCATTTTTCAAGACCCTTGGCAACATCACTGAGGTTTTGTTTTACCTACGGTTTTTAATCCTTCCAATAACTTTGTAAAGGTGATGGATGTCTGTTTTAGAGAAGATAAAATTGAGGTTAAGAGATACAAATTTGGTAAGATCATGCTGGGCTCAAATCAGCTCTCAAGTCTGTATTTTTCCCCCTCTTTTACTTCACTGTGCTTCATTTGAGTTGGATCTGTCTTTTTTTTTGTTCACTGATGATGATGATGATGTGTGTGTGTCCAGTCTAGGAATTAACCCTGTCTAATGATTCTTGGTTTCAGACAAGTATCCCATGTCCATCCAGAGTTTGGCCATGGATAATTGATGATACTATCTTTTCAAATTCCTATTAATTCGCGAAAGCTTATAGTTCTTTTAATATCCATTTATTCTTCTTTATTCTTTTTTTTTAAATTGAGACCAGAGTCTTTATTTTTTTATTTTATTTTTATTTTTTTGAGATGGAGTTTTGCTCATGTTGCCCAGGCTAGAGTGCAGTGGTGCAGTCTGGGCTCACTGCAGCCTCTGGCTCCCAGGTTCAAGCAATTCTCCTGCCTCAGCCTCACGAGCAGCTGGGATTTTAGGTGCCCACCACCACATCCGGCTAATTTTGTATTTTTAGTAGAGACAGGGTTTCACCATGTTGCCCAGGCTGGTCTTGAACCCGTGACCTCAGGTGTTAAGCCTGCCTCAGTCTCCCAAAGTGCTGGGATTACAGGCGTGAGCACTGCAAGGCTCTTCCATTTCTTTTTATCATTTTTAATGGCTTTCAATTATTATTTTAAAAATAGAGGCTGAGCACGTGGCTTACGCCTGTAATTCCAGCACTTTGGAAGGCCGAGGTGGGCGGATCACCTGAGGTGAGGAGTTCGAGACTAGCCTAACGTAATAAAACCTGTCTTTATTAAAAATACAAAAATAACCCCATATATCTATATATATGAGGTACATATGTAATAGAGTACCTTTTATTCCCTCTACAACTGCTGGTGGCAGTTTGACGTAATAACTTTAGCTATTGGTAATACCTTTTTTCACCTTCTTTCAGAAGTTTTTTGTTTGGTTTCCACCTGTGAGACTTTTTTTGTTTCTACCTGTGAGACAAGCTTTTGGTTCTCTTCTCTTGTGCATGATTTGATTTCCTGACTGCCTTTGCTTGCTTCTTGTCCTAGAGCTCAGTTGGGTTCATGGTGTTATTAGTTTATTGCTTTATGTTTTCCCTCTGTTATGGTCCACAAATATGTTTGTCATGTTTGAGCATAACTGTGTCTTTTGAAGTTAATACAAAATTCGTATTTAATCTGTCATTATTTGGAGCAAGGGGATGAGGTGTTGTTGATTGATAGTGGCATTTCTCTGTTACCCTATCCAGAAGTCTCCATTTCTTTTGATCTCAAAACATGGCTTGTTTATATAGACCTGCAGTTAGTGGGTACTAAAGTATCTGTTTGTTTACTTACTTATCTGCTTACTTTATTACCACCACACCTGGCTAATTTTTTTTTTTTTTTTTTGTATTTTGTAGAGACGGGGTCCTGCTGAGTTGCCCAGGCTGGTCTTGAACTCCTGGCAAGTGACCCTCCTACCTTAGCCTCCCAAAGTATTCGATTACAGGCGTGAGCCATTGCTCCTAACCGTAAAACATTTATTACATGAATGTGGAGTATCTTGGAGAAGCCAAACCACTTTCAAGCTCTCGGCCTCAACCTTAATCTGATACAGTGGCTCTCAACATGTGGTGCATGGACCCCTAGAAGTTCCTGAGCATTTTAGGGTCTGCATGGTTAAGACTGTTCTCATAATAATGCTAATGTGTTATTTGCTATTTTCATCCTGTTGATGTTTGCACTGGTGGTGCAAAAGCAGTGATGCATAAAATTGCTGACACCTTACTGTGAATTAAGGCAGTGGCTCCAGACTCTATTAGGTAGACATTACATTCTTCACTGGCATGAGCCCAAAAAGAAAAAAGTCAGTTTTCCACTTAGGATTGTCCACGATGAAGCAGTGACATTGTTCATCTCTACCCTTAAGTTTTTTTGTTTTAATATTCTGTGTGATGAGAATGGAAAATGTGCACAAAGACTTCTGCCTACCGAAGTATGATGGTTGTCTCCAGGAAAAGCACTTGTGCAGTTGTTTGCATTGTGAACTGAAGTACCTGCTTTTTTCGTGGAACACCATTTTTACTTGAATGAATGACAAACCATGGCTATTGAATCTTGGTTATTTGGAGACTGTCTTGAAATTGAGGGAGGTGGACCTATCACTACAGGGAAAACATCTGACTGTATTGGTTCACAGTGTTAACATTTGAGCTTCAAGTGAAATTATAAGTAAGTAAACTTGAATCTGCCGTCATGAACATGACAGCTTTTTATTTCCTGATGAGAGGGATGGTGACATTTAATGAATATGGGTTAAAAAAATAGTATAATGAAATGTACCAGCATTTGAAAGATCTATTTAAACTGAATCAACCCGTATTATCTAAATGACCAGTGTTTGATTATACAGTGATGCTTGGGTTAAAGATCTGTTCAGAGTGCAAGTTAGATCTAATGCATTTTAATGAGACAGCATGAAAATTCATTTATATGGTTTCAGATTCCACTTTGCTGCTGTAGGAGACTAGAATATGCCCTAAAATATGCCTGTTTGGTGTTAAGAATTATTTTGAGACACAGGAGAAGTTCTGAAAACAGAGTAGAAGTTACCCTTTTATAAGGGAAAATTTATATCTATATAGGAAATCTCCCTTGTAAGAGTGTCTTCCTCATTACCAGGAAAAGGATGATTCAATCACTAGAAGCTTATCAATGGAGAAGGCATAGACTTAAATCTATATAACAAGCCTTACTGTTGTTTACCATGCTTTTCTTGGTCACCTCTCCATAACCGTTGCCCCCTAGCCCCTGTGCCCTTCTTTCTTTGTTTCAGCTGCAGATGGCATTTAAGTCTGAATTCTAAGCCGGCTCTTAGAAATGAACAAATTTACTCATTTCTCTGGTTATTTCTCATGTGTATATGAGGTATACTTACTATATTTCTGATTTTCTTTGGTTAATTTGTCTTTTGTTAAGGGGTCTATCCCAACTAAGAACTCAGATAGGGTAGAGAGAAAATTATTTATTTCTTTTCTATAAAACTAAGCTTTAAGAAATTACCATTTGTTTTAATGTAATAACCAGAAATAATATCCATAATTATTTATAAAAGGCTATTAAAATAATCCTTTTTGTCTTTGTGAGGGCAGATTTTCTTTATATCCTTTAATCAAAATTGTACCAGGTTGAATGCAGAAGTAAATAATTGTTTTCTATTAAGTCAGCTAATTATTTACAAATACGTAAACACTGTCAATGTTCTCATTATGTTGTTTCAGAATTTTTTTTTTTTTTGCAAAAATTGTTATTTTAATATATGATGGGCTTTAAAAAGTAAATGAGGGCCAGGTGTAGTGGCTCACATCTGCAATCCCAGCACTTTGGGAGGCCAAGATGGGCAGATCACCTGAGGTCAGGAGTTTGAGACCAGCCTGGCCAACATGGTGAAACCCTGTCCCCCGTCTCTACTAAAAATACAAAAATTAGCTGGGCATGGTGGTAGCGGTGGTAGGTTCCTGTAATCCCAGCTAATTGGGAGGCTGGGGCAGGAGAATTGCCTGAACCTGGGAGGAGGCGAAGGTTGCAGTGAGCCAAGATTGTGCCATTTCACTCCAGCCCAGCCTGGGTGACAAGAGCAAAACTCCTTTTCAAAAAAAAAAAAAAAAAAAAAAAAAAGTTGATGAGTGTGGTGTGGTGGTTCATGCCTGTAATCCCAACACTCTGGGAGGCTGAGGTGGGAGAATCGCTTGAGCTTACGAGTTTGAGACCAGCCTGGGAAACATAGCAAGACCTTGTCTCTACTGGAAAAAAAAAAAAATCAGCTGGGCATCGTGGCACCTGCCTGTGGTCCCAGCTACTTGGGAGGCTGAGGTAGGAGATCACTTCAGCCCAGCAGATCGAGGCTGCAGCGAGCTGTGATCGCACCACACTGGACTCCATTGTGGGCAACAGAGCTGAGACGCTGTCTCAAAAAAGCAAATGTTTCTAAGTTTTAATTTCTAATATAGTGAATACTGACATAATGCACATAGCAGAAGTTATTACAGGTTTCCAGTTTTCAAGAGATAAAGGAATCCTGAGATCAGAAGGCTTGAGATCTAGTGAATTTGGTTGGAACTCTAGAAACATTTGACTTAAACCTTTCACCTTGCTGTATTTGGTGTCTTGTAGCACATTCAGTTCCTGCTACAGCTGCTTCTATTCTGTGCTGCAGCTGAACCCCAGCCTGAGCAACAGAGCTGAGACCCTGTCTTCAAAAAAAAAAAAAAAAAGCGAATGTTTCTTAAGTTTTAATTTCTAATGTAGTGAATACTGACATAACCCACATAGCAGAAGTTAAATACGGAGGAGGTCTGAGGTAACCAATCTGAAATTTGGCCAATTTCAGGGGCATTTAGTTGTTAACCTGAATCTACTTCTTTTATTAGTAAGAACCAGATCTACTACAGAGATTTAGGACTTTGAATAGCTGTATAACATTCTAGGCTATGTCTGGTACTCAGTTGTTTCTGTTTCTGAATCACAGATTAACCATTATTTTATTTTTTTAAGACAGAGTCTTGCTCTGTCGCCAGCTAGAGTGCAGTGGTGCGATCTTGGCTCACTGCAACCTCCGCCTCCTGGGTTCAAGCAATTCTCCTGCCTCAGCCTCCCGAGTAGCTGGGACCACAGGCATGTGCCACCACGCCCAGCTAATTTTTGTATTTTTTTTAGTAGAGATGGGGTTTTGCCATGTTGGCCAGAATGGTTTCGATCTCTTGACCTCATGAACCACCCACCTTGGCCTCCCAAAGTGCTGGGATTATAGGTGTGAACCACTGCACCCGGCCACCATTAATTTTAAATAAAGATGTTTTGTAGCATATAATACAGTTGCTGATGATTTACTTACTAGTTTGTTAATTGCTGACACTGAGTCATCAGCTCCTTGAAGGCAAAATACCTTGTCTGTTTTGATCAACAATTCATCTGTTCCAGTCACTTAGCATCGGGGATACAATTTGTTTTTTCTATGTGGACAACACCCAATATGTTGAACAGCGACCACAAGATACTTGCTGAAGTAGGTTTTGGTTTTAACCAGTTTAGGTGTATGGATGATTTTACAGAAGTTCATAATGTTTTCTTGCCTCAAATATTCTCTAATAGTAATGCATAGACTTCATTTACTAGACATGCATAGGCAGGTTTTGTGAAGTACAGAAAAAAAAGTCTTTAATGGATCATGAAACTAACCTTTGAACAGCAACAAAGAAAAAAACCAAGCTATGTTGTATTTTATTTTTAATTTTAATTTTTATTATTATTTTTTGAGATGGAGTCTCGCTCTGTTGCCTGGTCTAGAGTGTAATGGCACAATTTTGGCTCACTGCAACCTCTGCCTTCCAGGTTCAAGTGATTCTCTTACCTCAGCCTCTGGAGTAGCTGGGATTACAGGTGCCCACCAATATGCCCTGCTAATTTTTGTATTTTTAGTAGAGATAAGAGTTTCACCATCGTGGCCAGGCTGGTCTCGAACTCCTGACCTTGTGATACACCCGCCTTGGCCTCCCAAAGTTCTGGGATTACAGGTGTGATCCACCACACCCAACCAAGAATTTTTTATAGAGTTTAATCACCAGGCTTATTTTTATCTTTTAATGTTGTGTTTTAAATTGAGTGTTATGCTTCCCCTCGTTTTCAGTATTTTATATTTTTACTTGCTGCACATTTCTTCCCTGAAACAATCTTGACCTAATGGTGTAAGTTTTTAGCTCCACATAATACAGTAGCTATTTTTTGGAGAGCCATGGAGAGGGTCAGGGTTTTTATTGAATTTCAGTTCTGATACCTTTTAACCTTTTTACCAGTGCTACCTACCCTCCAGAAAACAAATAATGTTGAGAGCTTTTTTTCTTTTTCGACTTTTTGATGTATATTTTCTTATTTATTATTGGTATTGTTGTCATCATTAGATGAATAATGGCTTTAGAGATTTATTTGAAAAGACAAATTTTGTTATCAGACACAAATTTTGTTCTGGGGTTATAGAAACTGTTATTGTTGTTGTTTTGAGACAGGGTCTTGCTCTGTCCCGCAGGCTAGAGTGCAGTGATTATGGTTCACTGCAGACTTGACCTCCTGGGCGGGGTTCACCTGAGCCTCCTAAATAGCTGGGACCACAGGCACATGCTAACATGCCCAACTAATTTTTGTGTGTTTTTGTAGAGAGAGAGTCTCACTCTGTTGCCCAGGCTGGTCTCAAACTGCTGGGCTCAAGCAATCCTCTTGCCTTGGCCCCCTCAAAGTGCAGGGATTATAGGTGTAAGCTACTGCAACTGCCTGGAAACATTTTTTTTAAAAGGATTCTTTTGACTTTAAAGTTATTTAGTAATTGTTGAGGAGTAACAAGCGGTGAAGTCAGGAAAAAAAAGACTGAGCCACAGACTAAGCAGCAGTACAGATGATGACAAAAGTCCCCACTCCTTCCGCGCCTCAGGACCAGGGTCTCACTCCCTTTGCCCAGGCTGGAGTGCAGTGGCATGATCCTTGGCTCACTGTAACTTCTGCCTCCTGGGCTCAAGTGATCCTCTCACCTCAACCTCTTGAGTAGCTGGGATTACAGGTGTGCGCCACCATTCCCAGCTAAGTGTTTTGTAGTTTTTGTAGAGATGAGGTTTTGCCATGATGCCCAGGCTGGTCTTAAAGTTCTGGGTTCAAGCTATCCTTTCATATTGGCCTCCCATAATGTTGGGTTTGCAAGTGTGAGCCACCACACCCGGCCAGATTTTCTCTTTCTACCTCTGCAAAAGGAGAATCTTCTCTGTATTTTAAGAAGACGTGGAGTTTAAAAAAAGAAGAAGGAAAAAAAACCAAAACAAAAAAAGATGTGGAGTTGGTCAAAAGTACAGCTGATGGGAAGGCAAAGGAGAAATGGAGTTGGAAAAGAGAAGAGGAATGGTGGTAGTAGTTAAAAAGAAAAGGAGTTTGTAATAAAATAGAGTTACATACAAGTTTATGCTACGGTTTAGAGCTTACAAGGCAGGAAGCAGAGACAGAAATAGTGTAATATATAAAATGTTATAATAAAAGTATGGAAAGTGCTTAGGATAAAGAAGGGAAAACTTTGTCTAATTGGGAGAGTTGGGGATGGTTTTACCAGAAGAGACAAATTAATCTTGCAGGAATATTCTAGATAGAAAAGGGATGTGGGAGAGATTTAAGAAAGAATTAATGACTTAAGGTTAAAAATAGGAAATGTTTCAGTTACCTTTATTAAAAACTTTTAGTATAAAGGTGATTTTGGTGGCTGCTGGTGGTAATGGATGAGGAAGAAATATGATCGGTAATAGGTTGTTTAAAATGAAGCCAAATTCAAGTTTATGAAACTCAGACTTAAGTCTGTTCTTGTATATGAGTTAGATTCAGTGTATTAAATTTAGAAGTCAGTGTAACCTTTAAAACAAAAGTTACCCCGCTAGTTAGTATGCTGTCAGGAGAGAGTAATTTGATTTAGATTTAGATGGAATTGGCTTTCTTAACTCCCTCTGCACAGTGTATATCTGTGAACTTCAACTCTGTTGCTCATGTAGAGGTTGAGAGGTCTCTTAGCAACAAGCTTCCAGTTGCAACTAACACCTGTGTTGGCTAATTGGTATGCCCAGTTCTGGTACTGTAGTCTCTGGGGAGTTTATGTTTGAATTCAGCTTCATCAGGTTTAAACTGGAACATAAATGTGCAAGAAGGGAGAAGAGAATGAAACCTTGTGCATAAAATAGTTTACATTCAGATGCTTTTCTGTTCAACTTATATATTAAAAATAGGATGCTTTACTTTATTGTTCCTTGCTACCCCTTCACCCAATATGCTGGCGTTATAAAGGAAAGATAGTGGAGAAGATATTACCAAGAACTGAGGTTATACTATTTTCTTGTATATATTTCCACCAAGGTAGTTTCTTGTAGACACTATGGTATGTTTTGTTTCTAAAAACTGTAGGCTCCTAGCTTTCCTATTTGTTGTGTTCATACGATTCTTTCTTTTTTAATTTATCAAATTTAATTGTTTTTATAGTTTCCTGTTCTGCTAGCCTGAGAGTTCTAGAAGTTGGTAGTGTCATTTTATCTCTGTTTTCTGGGCCTAAAATGATTCTGCGCATGCAAAATGTGTAAGCTGAAATGGAATTAAATTGAAAAAAAAAAAAGGATTGCATTATAGTTTATCCTATAAAAACATAATAGCAAATTATCAGCCACAAAACAAAATGATATAAAAAATTTGCCTCTCGCTGACAGAGGATGAAGAAGCAGAAGAAAAATAAGTAAGTAAATAAATTTTTTAAAATTTCCTTCTCTTTCCCCTCCTGCTTTGTCTCCTCACAGCTCTTCCTTGCCAGCGTAGAAGGTAAACAAAGGTAGGAGATACTAAGTAGAAGAGTCATCCACTTGGGGAGGAAGCTTTTATAACAGTTCCACGTTTATGAACTTGTCTCTTCTCTGCCTTCCCCTGTCGCTTACATACACATGTTATAGCTCTCTTCAGTCCTTTTCTCCATGGTACCAGTTCTCTTGGAGCTCCACTTATTTTATTATTAAGGATATGGACAATGGACTGAAACAAAGAAAATTAAGAAACTTTTTGATATTTTTAGTGTAGAGAAAAAACCTTGTAAGATTAAGCGCTTGTATTAACTCGAGGTGGTTATTTTCTAAGTTGTCTGATGAGGAATGTCAGTTTGGGTAGAACTTTTATGTATGAATGTCTCATTCTTCCCAAGAACTTGTTTTTTTTTTTTTTTTGATTGGCTTGAGCAGTCTCTGCTTTCGCATTGTGCTTGAAAGCAGTTTTCAATAAACCGGTTCAGATCCACAGCTGTTTGAAAAAATTTCCTTAAGTTGCCGTGATTCTCAAGAAATACAGCAAACCTCTCTCTAATTAGTGTATTTAATCATACCTTGTATAAGTTAGGGAAACAAGCCTGATGGATAAACTAAATTATTGCTGGGGTAGTTAAGTAGCTTCACCATTTAATCATAGCAAACCAAAGAATAACAATATTTGACTGACCATTTGAGGGTATTGTTTGTACTTTTTGATCTCAAATTTTCCTCTTGCTATGTGAACCACTGACCATCTCAAGTAGCAGTAAGGGTCATGGATAATATTGGACCACCATGAAGGGCAGTTTAGTGACATTGGAGGGTAATGGTTAGGTAAGGTGCTTGAAGGGAGCATTAGTATCTGCTGAGCTTGAGCAGTTCCTTGCCCCTGTCCTTAATACTGCATGCCCATAAACTATGGCTGTCATAACCTCTCAGTGTTCTTACAGATAAGCTGAGAAATTTTCTGGCTAACTGGTTGCGTATAGTTATGGTTGGATATACTTTGGTTGGATATATAACCAAAACAAGCTATAGTAATGACTTATTTTGGTGGTTGTGGTGGGGGTGGGGAATAAAATGCCCAAGAAACATTTGATACATATTTTGTTGGTTATGAAGTCTGAAAACATATTGTAGTTCCAGCTCTGCCATCTAGAATATGTGTGATCTAGTGGAAAGTTATTTAGCCATTTCTCTATCTATAAAATGGAAATATAGTAATACATACCCTGGAGGGTCATGGTAAATAAATTACCCAGGATACATGAGATGCCTAACATTGTACTGTCACAAAATTATCTCCTTGTTTCTGCCTTATTAATTTAGTTGGTCTCTATGTCAATTTAGATTTACTGAATAACCCATCTCCTATTTTGGCACAGTATAGCTTTTCTTACGTCCCCAAAATAACTTCTTGCTTGCCTAATGATCACTGGTAGTGTTGATTGATATCTTTTCCTTTTGGACAGGGAGTATTTCTTGTATCTTTGTCCATTTGGCTAATTTGCTATGTATAGTGAAGCGTTGTCCCTCTTGTCTTAATCCCAAATAACCAAAAGTAAAGCTGATTAGGGCTGCTAAGCCGTATACCAAAATTGTCATGGTTTTTGAGCTAGCAAGTATAATTCTTTGCTGCTTTTTAGCTTTAATAATTAGTTATTCCATGAAAGTTTGTTTTCTAGCAATTTATTATACATTCCGTTAATATCTAAGCTTCAACATGTTCATAGCTTGTTATGTATAGAAAGGCCTATAGTATTTATAGGAAACATTTTATCCGGTTTTTAAAGATACTTGTCATTTTAAATCTTACTGATATACTTTGGACTTTTCCATATAATATAGAAATAGCATTAGCTTTTGATAGCATTGAAAGATATTCTAATTGTTACTATTCTATATTAAAGTAATTGTGGCTGGACGTGGTGGCTCACACCTGTAATCCCAGCATTTTGGGAGGCCAAGGCGGGTGGATCACCTGAGGTCAGGAGTTTGAGACCAGCCTGACTAATATGGTGAAACCCTATCTTTACTAAAAATAGAAAAAATTAGCTGGGTGTGGTGGTGTGCACCTGTAGTCCCAGCTGCTTACTAGGGAGGCTGAGACAGGAGAATTGCTTGAACCTGGGAGGTGGAGGTTGCAGTGAGTGGAGATTGTGCCACTGCACTCTAGCCTGGGCGACAGAGTGAGACTCTGTCTCAAAAAAAAAAAAAAAAAAAAAAGTAATTGCATAGAATATATTGCTTAAATGCCATCTTAAAGTGTGCATTGCCATATTAATACATTTAAGTCGTGTAGCATAGAACTTTTTTTAGTAGAAACATTTTAGATGAGGAAAATAATTGTAAAAATGGCTCATGGATTTGTGTGGAAGAGTTTATATTGAAAGATTGACTTGGTTTTAGCCTTTGAATTCTGATTAAATGAAAAGTTCCTCACTGTAGCTCTTTTCTATACTGTGGTGCCAGGGCCTTGAAAAGGCCTCTGTGACTGGATTGTGTATCTTCTTGTAAGTGCATTAGAGGTGCATTGGAAACTTCAAAATATGGATGCATCTCACTATTTGAATGTATGATACAATTTTGGGAGGACAGATTACTTGGGGGCAAGTACATACTGTGGTCTTAATTTCTTTTTCTATTCAACTATAGATAATAATATCTAATTGTAGGGAGTCAGAATTAAGAAGAGACTTAATGCTAATAAACTTGTTTTTGTTTTTTGGGTGGTGGTGGTGGTGGTGGTTGTTTTGAGACAGTCTTACTCTGTCATCCAGGCTGGAGTGCAGTGGTATGATCTCGGCTCACTGCAACCTCTACCTCACAGGTTCCAGCAATTCTTCTGCCTCAGCCTCCTGAGTAGCTGGGACTACAGGTGCACACCACCACACTTGGCTAATTTTTGTATTTTTAGTAGAGATGGTGTTTCACCGTGTTGGCCAGGCTGACCTCAGGTGATTCACCTCAGCCTCCCAAAGTGCTGGGATTATAGGCATGAGACACCGCGTCTGACCTAGACTGTTCTTAAAATCAAACTTACTGTGAGGCTGTTGTGCTATATATTATTTCCCCTTTGAAGATGGATTTTATCAACTCTGTGTATTCTTCACACTAGATGGATTGTAGTTTATGATGTAAAAATATAAGCTGGTCTTACGCCTTGTTCCCCTCTCTCATCTTCATTCTTGACTGTTGATTGAAAGTGATTTAGATCTAATGCATCTGTGGTAGGCATTTACCTTTTATGTCTTAAAATGAGTAGTCTATCAAACTAAACAACATACGCTCTCAGTGAGAAGGAGACAGCAGGTATGGCAACGAAAACAAATGCCATTTTTGATTTTTTGTTTATAACTAAGATTAATACCAAATAGAAAACTGTACCTGAAGCATTTGTCATAGACATCTGTGCTCAGGAATTATGTTACTGTATGTACTGAAATTATTATTTTGGGGACCAGAAATGCTTTTTTATTCCTCATGTTGAACATTTTTGTCAATTTAATGAAATTCAGGAGATGTTTGCTCTACTTTGCTTTTTGTTGTAAAACACTTTGTCATTTACTCTTAGACATTGTGGTATCTTACACAGATATACAGTAAATGTACTTCAGGTTTGTCCATGTCTAAGTAAGAACTACAAATCTGTCAAACCTGTTCCTAAAAAACCAAGATAAGAGACTGGGCATGGTGGATCACGCCTGTAATCCCAGCACTTTGGGAGGCTGAGATGGGCAGATCAGTTGAGGTTGGAGTTTGAGACCAACCTGGCCAACATGGTGAAACCCTGTCTCTATTGAAAATACAAAAATTAGGCGGCATGGTGGCTCATACCTGTAATCCCAGCTGCTCAGGAGGCTGAGGCAGGAGAATCGGTTGAACCTGGGAGGCGGAGGTTGCCGTGAACTGAGATTGTGTCATTGCACTCCAGCCTGGGTGACAGAATGAGACTCCATCTCATAAGCAAAACAAAACAAAAAATAAGAAATATTTTGTATCTTATATAATTATACCTTCATGTTTGCGTAAACGTCATTTTCATGACTTTGAGTTATTTTCCCTTGGTACTTTTTTCTTTTCTTATTTATTTATTTTTGAGATGGAGTTTCGCTATTGTTGCCCAGGCTGGAGTGCAATGGCACAATCTTGGCTCATTGCAACCTCTGCCTCCCGGGTTCAAGCGACTCTCCTGCGTCAGCCTCCTGAGTAGGTGGGATTACACGCATGTGCCGCCACACCTGGCTAACTTCGTATTTTTAATAGAGACGGGGTTTCCTATGTTGGTCAGGCTGGTCTTGAACTCCCAACCTCACATGATCCACCCGCCTTGACCTCCTAAAGTGCTGGGATTACAGGTATGAGCCACCATGTCCAGCCTTCCTTTAGTATCTTTTTGGATAATTAGGTTGGGCTCTGTGAATGAGTAAGTTTGGTAGCAGGAAGATTGCACAGGCTTATGTGTACAGTGTAGCTTGTTCTGCGATATCAAGAGAAAAAGCTGCATGTGTCTGTGGACATACGTAGACATATTTAGGTTTCATTATATGCACATAAACATTGACTTAACACAAATGATATGTATGCATTTCATTTCTGGTTTAAACTGATAATTTGTGCTTATTAATTTTTTTTTGCATATTAAGAGATTGCCATGGCTTAGTTTTTCTGTTGATTTAATTTATGCTGCCAGAATTTATTGTAACACTTTATGTTAACTGTAGAAGTAAACATTTAAAAAGTTTAAAGCAGTAGGATTGCATTGAATGATTGTTATAGATCAGAATAAAGGAAACTTCTAAAATATGATTTAGTAGGTTGAATGTTGCTTTTATATTTATTCAATACTTATTAAAGGCATTTATTGAACACCTGTTATGTGGGAAGGCCCCTTACTCTGTACTGAGTATTTAACACCAAAGAATGGAAATAATATTGAGAATATAGGCTAAATTATATATTTCAAATTAAAGAAGTACTGTTATCTGCCGAATAGTTTCTCCATTCATTTTCAGGTATTCAGTTTAAGTACAAAAGCCAAAGTAAGGAAATTATATCTAGAATGTGGAATAAATTCTATCTTTATTTATTTTTTGAGACGGAGTCTTGCCGTCACCAGGCTGGAGTGCAGTGGCATGATCTCAGCTCACCACAACCTTCACCTCCCAGGTTCAAGTGATCCTCCTCCCTCAGCCTCCTGAGCAACTGGGACTACAGGTGCGTGCCACCATGCCCAGCTAATTTTTGCATTTTTAGTAGAGACGGGGTTTCACCATGTTGACCAGGATGATCTTAATCTCTTGACCTCGTGATCCGCCTGCCTCAGCCCCCCAAAGTGCTGGGATTACAGGCGTGAGCCACCGCGCCTGGCCTATATCTTTAAAATAAAGAAATGTAGGTTGTGTGTGGTGGTTTACACCTGTAATCCCAGCACTTTGGGAGGCCAAGGCAGGCAGGTAACTTGAACCCAGAAGTTCATGACCAGCCTGGGCAACATGGTGAGACCCTGTTTCTCCAAAAAATACAAAAATTAGCTGGGTGTGGTGGTGTTCACCTGTTGTCCCAGCTGCTTGGGATGCTAAGGTGGGAGGATTGCTTGAGCCTGGGGAGCAGAGGTTGCAGTGAGCCAAGATCATGCCACTATACTTCATCCTGGATGACATAGTAAGACTCTGTCTTAAAAAAAAAAAGTTCTTAACTCAGTGGATAGTTTGCTATTCAATTTAAAAATAACCTTTGAAAGAAATGTAAAAGAAAGTATAAAACCCATTATAGAGAAATAGCAATAATTATTCTATTTTTTACTTAAGGAATGGAATTACTATTCTTTTTAATCATTACTTATTATCGTTACTGTTTTTAAGAGACAGTCTCATTTGGTCGCCCAGGCTGGAGTGCATTGGTGTGATCATAACTCACTGCAGCCTCAAACTCCTGAGCTCAAGCAGTCCTCCTGTTTTTACTCCTAAATAGTTAATACTATAGGTGTGCACCATGATGCCTGGCCAATTAAAAAAAATTTTTTTTTAGAGATGGGTTGTTACTGTGTTGCACAGATTGGTCTCAAACTGAAGTGATCCTCCTGCCTGAGCCTCCCAAAGCACTAGGATTACTCGAGCTACTCTTTTAAAATTTGAAAATCAAAACTGAACATACCTTTAAGTTTAAAATTCTTTTATTTGAGGATAATTTTAAACTTAAAGCAAAGTTTCAAGAAAATAGTAGAGTTTTTAAGTTTCTCCCTTCAGTGGGATTCACCTAGTGTCAACTCCCTTCCTCATCCTTGCCCTGCCAATTCATTCACTCATTATCTATGTACTTTTCTTAACCATCTGAGGTTAATTTGCATGTGTAATAGCCTCTTACCCCCAAATATTACACTAAGTATATTGGTCTCTTAAATAACGGTAGCTCATATATCAACTTAAGTAGATTGAATATTGACAACATTAGGTAAAAGATAAATACTTTTACCTATTGCCCATATTCCAATTTTGTCAGTTGATCCAATAATATTCTTTATAGCATTTTCTTTCCTCCAGTACAGGATTCAGTCTAGGATCAAATATTGCATTTAGTTGTCATTTCTCTTATAACTTCCTTTAAAATCTGGACTGTTCACAGACTTTGTCTTTTATGACATTGACACATTTGAAAATACAGTACCCTTGAGATTGTATGATCTGACTGTGCTTAAAAGTCCTAATAGTGAGCCACCACTAATAAAAGTTATTTTGTCATTTTCTCTCCTTCATTTAAACTTGTCATGGGGAGAAAACAAATATTTAAATAATCTCAGCTTTTTAGCCTTTCCATTTTACAACCAAAATTATAGAATGCATTTCCTTGGTAATTAATACTATTTAGTTCAGCTGTAAAGATAGTGTTGTAATCTATATTTTCTGATTTATGTTATGATCATGTGATTTTAAAATTTTTAACTTTTTGGGTTTTTTTGCTTTTGATTTTTTAAATTTAAAGCTACACATTTGAAGTTTGATCAGCGTCTTGGGTAAATTTTTTCATTTTGTATAAATCTGTCTTCCTTCTTGGTGTCATTCTGCCACCTAGTGGAAATTTATGTCCTCAAGCATGTGTCTGAGAGTTTAGCTGGAATGCAAGATGCATTTTAATATATAAAAAATAGTTTAGAATTGTTATGCTTCATTGGTTAGGATTTTATTCTTTAAAACAGTGATTGCCGTGTCCTAAGCCAAAGTTTAAAATTCTTAGTAAATGAAGGCTTAGTAGATGTCTTAAATTGTTACTGAGTAATCTGAGTGTTAAAACCTGCTCATCTTTCTCAACAAGAAGTACTCCATATTTATCTTCTTCATCAATGAAATTTTAATGAAAGCATATTATTTTTCCATTAGCCAATTTTTTTTTTTTAAAAGACTGAGTCTAGCCCTTGTTGCCCAGGCTGGATTGCAGTGGTGCCATCTTGGTTTACTGCAACCTCTGCCACACGGTTCAAGTGATTCTCCTGCTTCAGTCTCCCAAATAACTAGGATTACAGGTGCCTGCCACCACATCCAGCTAATTTTTGTAGTTTGAGTAGAGATAGGGTCTCACCATGTTGGCCAGGCTGGTCTCGAACTCCTGACCTCAGGTGATCCACCTGCCTTGGTCTCCCAAAGTGCTGGGATTACAGGCGTGAGCCACCGCACACTGCAAGATACACATTTTTAGTAGGATTTGAGGAATATTTCTGTCCTGGAGTTGTACATATGTTCTGCATAACTATATTAGATTAAGAAATCCGAGGTTGTTTTCAGTATAGTCATTTATGAAAAAGAATATTGAGAGTTATCTGTTTAGAGAAAGTAGTTCTGAATTACAAGAGGCAGTCATTCAGTCTTACAACACCTTCATAGAGTCATGTATATTTTTTAATGTGCTTATCTTATTTCTAATTATTTTTTCTTAGTTGTTGATGTATATTCAAGATGAGTGGATTAGGAGAAAACTTGGATCCACTGGCCACTGATTCACGAAAACGAAAATTGCCATGTGATACTCCAGGACAAGGGTAGGTGATTTATTTCCAGGTGCTTTACCACACTTGTTCCCCTCCCTCCGCCTTTGTTTAAGGATAACATTTTAACTTGCCATTTACATTCTCTGGTTAGATTTTTTTTGTGGTTTCACTGTGGTAAATAGAGTGTTACTGATGAGATGGACATCTTTTTGATGTAATAGAAGTTTTTTTTTTTAATTGCTGATTCAGATAGAAGGTAGAATATGAACAATTCATGGTACTATAACATTACCGAATGGAAGGTGGAGCAGGAGTTATGAATAGATAACCAAGGTTATTATAAGTAAGAATCTTTGGTATCTTTTTTTTTTTTTTTTTTGATGGAATTTCACTCTTGTTGCCCAGGTAGGAGTGCAATGGCGCAGTGTCAGCTCACCGCAACCTCCGCCTCCCAGGTTCAAGGGATTCTCCTGCCTTAACCTCCCGAGTAGCTGAGATTACAGACATGCGCCACAATGCCCGGCTAATTTTGTATTTTTAGTAGAGATGTGGTTTCTCCATGTTGGTCAGACTGGTCTCGAACTCCCAGCCTCTAGTGATCCACCCTCCTCGGCCTCCCAAAGTGCTGAGATTACAGGAGTGAGCCACCACGCCCAGCCATCTTTGGTATCTTTTAAGAATGAATTTAAGAATAAGAATAAGTTGATATTTTGTTACTTGTGAGGTTGCTTCCTTTTTTTTTTTTTTTACTAAGTGAAATGAGAAGCTTAAAAATTAGAAGCAAAATAATGTAAGCTATACAACACTACATAGCTTTTAAAGTATTTGCCAAAGTCAGTGTCAATTGAGGTTTAATGTGATAGTTGAAAAATAACAAACTGCAATTAATAAAACCTCATCATTAATAAATAGCTACCACTGTTTTTGTTATTTGTTAGTTTTATTGTCTTTAAGAGGTAAAAATGATTTATCCCTATTTTCTTTCTCTCTCTTTTTTTTTTTTTTTTGAAACCGAGTTTCGTTCTTGTTGCCCAGGCTGGAGTGCAAGGTCGCAATCTTGACTCACCAAAACCTCCATCTCCCGGGTTCAAGTGATTCTTCTGCCTTAGCCTCCGGAGTAGCTGGGATTACAGGCATGCGCCATGACGCCTGCCTAATTTTGTATTTTTAGTAGAGACGGGGTTTCTCCATGTTGGTCAGGCTGGTCTCAAACTGTGGACCTCAGGTGATCTGCCTGCCTTGGCCTCCCAAAGTGCTGGGATTACAGATGTGAGCCACTATGCCTGCCCAATTTATCTTTGTTTTCTAGATGAAGGAACTGAGGCTAACTGTGCCCAAGGCGACTTAGCTAACAAAGGTGGAACTGAATTTAGGTTTACATGAATCTCTATTATGTTGTACTACTTCTCCAAGACAGCATTTCCTTAGTTTCTATTGGCTGAGGTTAGTTTGTTTACATATGAAAGTAATAGGCCAGGCCTAGTTGCTCATGCCTGAAATCTCAGCACTTTGAGAAGCCCAGGCAGGTGGATCACCTGAGATCAGGAGTTCAAGACCAGCCTGACCAACATGGTGAAACCTGTCTCTACTAAAAATGCAAAAATTAGCAAGGCATGGTGGTGCACGTCTGTAATCCCAGCTACTCGGGAAGCTAAGGCAGGAGAATCGCCTGAATGTGGGAGGCAGAGGTTGTACTGAGTTAAGATCGCCCGTTGTATTCCAACCTGGGCGACAAGAGGGAAACTCCCTCTCAAAAAAAAAAAAAGTAATAGTATTACTTTCTTATAGTTACACTATAAGAAACAATAGTAACAATAGGGGCTGATACCACTGACAGCTCTTTTGTGATATGTGTATCATGTCTTCTTTTCCCCTTTTCTACCCCTTTTCCCTTAGTCTAATTTGCAGTGGTGAAAAGCGGAGACGGGAGCAGGAGAGTAAATACATTGAAGAATTGGCTGAGCTGATATCTGCTAATCTTAGTGATATTGACAATTTCAATGTCAAACCAGATAAATGTGCGATTTTAAAGGAAACAGTAAGACAGATACGTCAAATAAAAGAGCAAGGTAATAAAAACACTCACGTCTTTTAGAACAGTGGTCCGCAGCCATTTTGGCACCGGGGACTGGTTTTGTGGAAGACAGTTTTTCCATGGACCTGGTGGGGGGATGATTTCAGGATGATTCAAGCACATTACATTTATGGTGCACTTTATTTCTATTATTATTACATTGTAACATATAATGAAATAATTACATAACTCACCATAATGAGGAATCAGTGGGAGCCCTGAGCATGTTTTCCTGTACCTAGACAGTCCATCTGGGGGGTGATGGGAGAAAGTGACAGATCATCAGGCATTAGAGAATCATAAGGAGCATACAACCTAGATTCCTCACACACGCAGTTCACACTAGGGTCTGCACATCTGTGAGAATCTAATGCTACTTCTGATCTGACAGGAGATGGAAGTCAGGTGGTAATGTGAGTGATGGGGAGGGGCTGTTGTAAGTACAGATGAAGCTTTGCTCACTTGCCCGCTGCTGACCTCCTGCTGTGTGACTGTGTTCCTAACAGGCCACAGACTGATTTTGGTCTGTGGCCTGGGGGGTTGGGGACCCCTGTTTTAGAAGGAACTTGCTCCTATATATGCCTTTTTGTTCCTTTGTTTGGGTAGGGACTACAACTGATGGAGGCTAGCAAGTATGGGAATAGACAAATGTGTTGACCAGCTGTGCATTTGTTTGTTTATTTTGAGATGGTGTCTTGCTTTCTCACCCGGGCTGGAGTGCAGTGGTGCAATCTTGGCTCACTGCAACCTCGCCTCCTGGGTTCAATAAATTCTTCTGCCCCAGCCTCTGGAGTAGCGAGGATTACAGGCACCTGCCACCACGCCCAGCTAATTTTTGTATTTTTAGTAGAGACGGAGTTTCGCCATGTTGGCCAGGCGAAATGCCTGACCTCAGGTGATCCGCCTGCCTCAGCCTCCCAAAGTGCTGGGATTACAGGCGTGAGCCACCGTGCCGGGCCTCCAGCTATATACCCTTTAGAAAGGGTTAACAGACAATTGGAAAACGCCAGTGTTGTTCCACCTTGCCCCTGTCATTCGTTAGTTCCCTTTCAGGAAGCTGTGGATAGTGCATTTAGAAGTGAAACAATTTAGGTATCTTCTGCCTTCCTGGGTAACTATGAAGTTTGGTTTTGATGTTATAAAATTGTGGCATCATTTTCTTATGAGGAAATATTTTGTAAGTATATATGGGCACTTGTGTGTGTGTGTATCTTTATGTCTATTCCGGGGACTATTTGAAGGTGATTTAGTCTATAACTGATACATGTGCTATTTGTTGTACTGCCTTCTGTCTTTTCAGGAAAAACTATTTCCAGTGATGATGATGTTCAGAAAGCTGATGTGTCTTCTACAGGGCAGGGAGTTATTGATAAAGACTCTTTAGGACCACTGTTACTTCAGGCAAGTGTAACAATTTTAACTGTCCAGTAAGCTGTGTTGCCTTTTGGTTTATTATAAAGTTACAACAAATGAAATTTTGGTTAGGAAATGAGAACAAAAAGAAAACATTTCTTTCTTTGAGACAATTCAGTATTCTGAATATGATGGTAGAATGCTCTTGTATTTACAATATACATAATTCAGGAAGCCTTGCCCCCCTAGTAAAAATACAGTTGCAAACTGAGGAACCACACATATATAAACATAAAAATATAAAGAAGCAGGAAAGAAAGGTAACCTATAATTTCACAGAGATACTTGGGTACAAATGGCCTAATATCCATGGGTTTTGCACTACAAATTTGAGGGTTGGGGGAAGAAATAAAAAATAATGTTATGACAATAAAAAAATACTTAAGAGTGATGACTTTATATAGCATTTACATTGTATTAGATATTATAAGTAATCTAGAGATGATTTAAAGTGTATTGGAATATATTCATAGGCTATATGCAAATATATGTTTTATATGAGGAACTTGAGCATCCTTGGATTTTGCTGTCTTTGGGAGGTCTTGGAACCAATCTTCCAGAGATACTGGGATATGATGACTGTATGTTTTAGTTCAGACATTTTTTGGTGAATTTTTGCATGATCATATTTAAAATAAATTTTTTGATTGATCATATGGCACGCTACAGTTTTTTATTCTTGAGGAATTGTTAAGACTTAAAAATGGGCATTGTATAAAATTAGCTGGGCGTGGTGGTGTGTGCCTGTAATGCCAGCTACTCGGGAGGCTGAGGCAGGAGAATCACTTGAACCTGGGAGGTGGAGGTTGCAGTGAGCTGAGATCGTTCCATTGCACTCCAGCCCAGGCAAGAATGAAACTGTCTCAGGAAAAAAAAAATGTGCATTGTATTTGTTTAGGGGCTGAAGCCCTTCATAAAGGTAACTTGCCAACTTCTTTTTGTTTCAGGTAGTTTGTTCTAACTACTTTTACTTGATCAGTTTTGAAATTCCTCTTTATAAATTCTCATTAAGGAATAATATAGCAGTTTCTGTAGCATGACTCGGCATCAAATGGGAAAATGGGAAGAGCTAAGGATGCTTTTCTCATTTTTAAAAGCTCCTTTGAAGATATAATTCTTTAAAAATTAGGTTAGGCATTAATTCAGATTTCATGCCGAACACATTTATGTGTACACTCCCCCACCCCCAATTCTTCTTCTTATTAATAAGGCATGTAGTAATGGTGCTAATGTTAGTAGTAATGGTGGCTTATAGTTGTTTACAGTAATTAAGTTAGCAGTAGTTTTTACACATTGTACTTACTCCTATGGCTGCTGTTTGCTGATGCTGCCATAACAAAATACCACAGACTGGATAGGTTAAACCAGAGAAATTTATTTCTTACAGTTTTCGAGGCTGGAAGTTCAGGATCAAGGTTTTGGCAGGATTGGATTCTCCTTGTCACAGTGTTCTCCCATGGCCTTTTCTCTGCATGCAGATATCTGGTGTCTTCCTCTCCCCTTATAGGGTACTAGTCATATTGGATTAGGGTCCCCACCCTTATGACCTCATTTATCTTTATCTCCTTGAAGGTCTTGTTTCTAAATACAGTTACATTGATGGTTAGAGTTTCAATTTAAGAATTACAGGGAGGGGGATACAATTCAGTCCATAACAGCCTGTATTAATATATGCTATTTTAGGCATTGGATGGTTTCCTGTTTGTGGTGAATCGAGATGGAAACATTGTATTTGTGTCAGAAAATGTCACACAATACCTGCAATATAAGCAAGAGGACCTGGTTAACACAAGTGTGTACAATATCTTACATGAAGAAGACAGAAAGGATTTTCTTAAAAATTTACCAAAATCTACAGGTAGGCTTTTAATGTGTATTTTCTAATAGGTTAATTTTTTTTTCCTTGATCATTTCTTAGGAAATTGAATGTATTTTTTAGGAAGTCAGGTGATCAAATGAGCATAGAAAGGCATGTGATTTAGTAGCAAAATTTTCAAATATGGAGTCAGTGAATTAATAATTTGGTATACATTTTAAGAGGCATATATATGTGTGTGTGTGTGTGTATATATAGTTACAAAATATGCAGTAAGATTTCTGTTAAAGTTGAAATTATTCACACGTTTTGTATATTGCCAGCCTGAAGTGTTAGTATAGATACAACTATGGAAAACATGCATAATGAGAAAATGCAGCTTGAATTCTTGATGATGATCATAGATTGAGTTACCAGCTGAGTTACCAGCTTTTCAAAATGTCGTTTCAATTTGTTTTCCAAAGTTAATGGAGTTTCCTGGACAAATGAGACCCAGAGACAAAAAAGCCATACATTCAATTGCCGTATGTTGATGAAAACACATGATATTCTGGAAGACATAAACACCAGTCCTGAAATGCGCCAGAGATATGAAACGATGCAGTGCTTTGCCCTGTCTCAGCCACGAGCTATGATGGAGGAAGGGGAAGGTAAGAGCTATCATATGTTTGTGATGTTCATGAAACAAATAGGGGCTATACTTGTAGTTTTGTAACTTAAGTTGTTGCAACTCTTCTTACTGAATTCTATGTCCTTGCTTGCCAATTGAACATACATATTCAAAAGTTAAGTATAATCCTTACCAGGCTGAATTTTTATTGTAGATTTGCAGTCTTGTATGATCTGTGTGGCACGCCGAATTACTACAGGAGAAAGAGTATATCCATCGAACCCTGAGAGCTTTATTACCAGACATGATCTTTCAGGTAAAATCGTGTGTGTGTGTGTGTACACGTACATTTTTATTTTGGAAGTTTTTGTAAATGTTAACTATTTTTAATGTGTGCTATCATAGAAATGTTTACCTATTGTAGTGAGTGCTTTACGTGTATCACTTTTCATGTTTCTTATGCAGCCCTAAAAGAATTTCACTAAAACTCTTGGCATTTGAGCTGGGTACGTTTGGCACTGTAAATCCCCCAAATAAGTTTAAAAAAAAAAAAAAAGTTTAGGGATACCTGGTTTTCTCTCCAAATGGGATTTTGTGTCAGAATTTAGTATTTCTTTAACTTCAAGCCCATTTATCATAAAGACACGTGTAAAAAAAACAGGTAATTTAATAAGAATTATTGAGAGGTTTTTTCTTGTTTGTTTGTTTTGTTTTGAGATTGAGTCTTGCTCTGTCACCCAGGCTGGAGTGCAGGAGTGCAGAGTTGCAATCTTGGCTCACTGCAACCCCTACCTCTTGGGTTCAAGTGATTTTCCTGCCTCAGCCTCCCGAGCAGGGATTACAGACGTGTGCTATACCCGGCTAATTTTTGTATTTTTAGTATAGGCGGGGTTTCACCATGTAGGCCAGGCTGGTCTTGAACTCCTGACCTCAAGTGATCCACCTATGTTGGCCTCTCAAAGTGCTGGGCTTACAGTCGTGAGCCATTGTGCCTGGCTGGGAGTAATTCTTGACACCAACGTGAGTTTCAGTCTTGGTCTGCTACTTTTTAATCATAGAAGTAAAAAATTAAAGACATCGTGGTTGATAAGATGCATTAATGAAGTTAAACACTGTGGCAATATTATTTTTATTATTATTTACCTTCAGGGTTACTCTTATGGTCACCTAACTGTAAATGGGGATGCCAAGGGTTTGTCGTATATGTTCCATCTCAGAGATAAAGAAACAGAGGCTTGGTGACAGAGATTGGGTTATTGTCCAAGATCATGGCTAATAAGAAAATTATAGCTAAGTCTGTCTGACTTAGCCTGTATTCTTTGCTTTGTGTAACACTAATTTTACAGTATGGACCTTTAACAAGTGTTATAAAATGGAGGTTTACATAAACATAAAACATAGCTGTAGCTATTAGATATATATGCGTATGTTTGTTTGTAATAGGTATATCTAATATACATAATACAGAATATTTTTAAAGAAATATTGCTGTTTTTGCAGTCATTCAACCATTTTGTGCCATCCTCAGTAACCTGTCTTCAGGCTTTTTGAGATTAATTTTCACAGAATAAAAAAAGTAGCAATGAATTATTTTGACAATTCAGTGTATAGTCTGTGTACGCTGATGGATATTACTTTATATTTGAACATTTTCTCCATTTGCTCACCTTCAGATAAGCATAGTGATAGCAATTTTTATATATTATTTTATCCTTTTAGAGTGGGTCTTTCTCTGCACTTCTTACGGTTTGGCAGTGTTAATTTTCTCCTTGAATAGCCATGTTTTACATTTGTTACTGAAGATACTAAATAAAATATCTTGAAGCAGTTTAGCAAGTAGCATCTTTGAAAATTATCTCATCATTATATATATAAGCAATACATGTTTATTACAAAATTTAAAAATTACCAACCATGAAAGAAAACAGGACATGTTAAAAAAGAAAATGACCAAGCAAGAAAAAGCAAATGCTTTGTGTGATTAATATCATTTAAAACTGAGATCTTACTTACCATAGTTATAGTTAATGCCTGCCAGTGGGTATCTCTTGTTTTATAGGCGGCTTATTGCACTCAACGCGATACCTTTTTTTTGACCTCTGGAGATATTTTATCCTTTTTCCCTGATGTGTTTCATTTAATAAACTTTTTATGAACATCTATTTTGTATTTGTCATGTGGCCCAGGGCTAAACTCAGGAGAGGTGGTTGAGGACAAATCTGCTCTATTTTGGGCACAAATGCACAGGTATTTACTCTTTCCTGGAATGCATTTGTCCCTTTTCCCGAGCCTCCTTCCGCCATTAATAAGATTTTTGGTCACCTTTAAAATTATGAATTTTAAACAGATTATTGGACTTGTGGTTTATCTTCATCAGCTTATTCAATATTAGTGCCTTTCAAATCTTCAGCAGTTTTTCCAGAATTACCTTTCACTGTGAAGCCCCATGAATTTTCCCAAACCAAACTTGGTTTTCTTCAGTATTTTTGCTTTTTCTAATGAATATGTCTTAGACAGGATAAATAAGTGGATAAGCTTTTCCATGTCTTTCCTTAATTTCTCTAGAATCAGTTTATTGCCCACTTCTTTGAACCTATTTGTCTGTCCCTCTTGGGTCATAACTTCCATTATCGTCAGATTTGGCATATCTGTTGGCGCTGAGCATAAGAGATTGCCCAGATCTGATTATTGCATTTCTTAGTAACATCTACACAAAACAGACAAAACAGATAACTATTAGTAATCTTGACATCAGCAGGAGCTTCCTAGTCTGCCACGTTTAACCGTGGAGCATATTTTGTCACAGAGAAGATTACTGAGGATGTCCAGGTCAAAAACTATGTGACCAGCTTCCGTGGCTTGGATCATTCTGTCTGCATTCGAAGACATAGAAAAGGCTTGGAAGCTGATCCATAATTTTTGACCTGGACATCCTCAGTAATTAGTCTGAATTTTCCAAGGGGCAGTTTCATCATTCTGCAGATCAGCAAGGTTCATTTAAAAAACACAGTTCTTTAGGCCATAAGATGCAGTTTTGGTTCCTTGAGTCCTTTTGACTAGTTTGTTACCCGTTAAACATACCTAGTGCTTTCACATCATACCAATCTTTTTTAGAAAATGGGTCAGCCACTTTCTTCTTTGCTCCCCTTCTGCCACTTTTTGTAAGGCACTTGTTTTTGCCAACCACCCTAGTGCTGCTTAGAGTGAAAAGGCCTAGACATTTTTTAAGGACCATCTGTCGTCATGAAACCTCCTTTAATTTCATAGTATTTTTGAGTATGTGTTTGTGTCTCCACTGTATTTGATATTAAGCAAAAGTTGTCAGAAGCTTCCAGCATTGAGGAAATGAGTATTTGGCTAACCCTCCAAGTTTAGGTATTAAGTTTTCAAAAATGCAATCGTCTCTCAGATGCAAACAGTTGTCCCTGTTAGCTCTTTAAGCAGGTATTTTCTCTTGCTTCATAGTTGTAGGGATAGAATCTCTTTGAACAAACAGTTTTCCTCATAGGTGTTACAGTGCAGTGGCACAATTGCTGCTCACTGCAACTGCCTCCCGGGTTCAAGTGATTCTCCTGCCTCAGCCTTTCGAGTAGCTGGCATTACAGGCATGTGCCACCAACCATGCCCAGCTAATTTTTGTATTTTTTAGTAGAGACAGGGTTTCACCATGTTGGCCAGGCTGGTCTCGATCTCTTGACCTTGTGATCTGCCTGCCTTGGCCTCCCAAAGTGCTGGGATTACAGGTGTGATCCACCACACCTGGCCAATAATTTTTTATAGATTTTAATCACCAGGCTCTTTTTTCTCCATCACCCCCCATTCCTGAAGGTTAGTAGGTAGAACTACTAACAGAAAGTTTTAATCCTTTTATTACTTGGTCTTTCTGATTGCAAGCTCCATCCTGAGGTAATCTAGAGGCCCCACCCTAAGTCACCTCATTGATACAAATTGAGGTTTGTTCCAGAGGGGCTCTTTATGAATAACCTGAAGATATTTTATTACTCAGGAAATTCTGAGGATTTTAGATAGGAGCTCTGTGCTAGAAATCTGGACAAAGACCAAATTTATTATTATGCTTCATAGCAGAACATGTGGGGAGAATCCCGTGGTACTATGTCCTTAAGGAGAAAAGCTCTAAGTATAGTAGAAATTTGGATCAGAGAAAGTGGAGCAAATATTTAATATTTTTTATTTTATTTTCTAGTGCTAAGCCGTGTGTAGGCAGCCAGTAAATACTCGTGGGCTGGATATGAATCTTTTTTCCTTTTTCTGTTTAATAGGAAAGGTTGTCAATATAGATACAAATTCACTGAGATCCTCTATGAGACCTGGCTTTGAAGATATAATCCGAAGGTGTATTCAGAGATTTTTTAGTCTAAATGATGGGCAGTCATGGTCCCAGAAACGTCACTATCAAGAAGGTAAAGAATTTTGGAGTTGATTCTTTTTGTCTTTTTGTTTTATTTTATTCTTTAGAGACAGGGCTTTGCTATGTTGCCCACGCTGGACGTGAACTCCTGGGTTTAATTGATCCCTCTGCCTCAGCTTCTGAGTAGCTGGGGCTGCAGGTGCACGCCACAGTACCTGGTTTTGGAGTTTATTCTTGATCTTGTTTGTCATTATGTTTGGTATACACATGAGTGTAGTTGCTGTTTTGTCAGTGTGGGATAGGAAAATGATTCCTGAGTGTTCTTATTTTACCCTGCTCATAATTTTGGTGCAGATCCAGTCTTTCCTTGGATTTTTAGAAATGTTGTACTTGAAGTATATTTCCTAACGCCTCCTATATATGTTTGTTTTGCTGACTGTAGTTACTAGTGATGGGATCTTTTCCCCAACAGCTTATCTTAATGGCCATGCAGAAACCCCAGTATATCGATTCTCATTGGCTGATGGAACTATAGTGACTGCACAGACAAAAAGCAAACTCTTCCGAAATCCTGTAACAAATGATCGACATGGCTTTGTCTCAACCCACTTTCTTCAGAGGTAATGATAGATTACTGTGTATTCTAATACTGAATGCAGCAGTGTTCTCAAAATGCTTTATTATTAAAGTGAAAAGGGAACGGACAAAATAATGAGACAAAACGCAGGAAGGTTACTGGGTTTGATGAAATGAGTTTAGATTCCTGGATTATGATATGTTTAAGGTTGTATTTTTATGTGAAAGTGATTATTTATTAAATACTTTACAGGAAAGCTAGGGGATGGGAAGGCTATAATGGATGGATAAAAGAGCATGTAAAATCCGATTGCATGTCTTACCTTTCATTTCTGATGATGCCTATTGCTTTGGGGACTGAATTTAAAATTTGAAGGTACACTTTAAAGGTAGTTACTGTTGGTGTTGGTAGTGGCAAATAAGAAACTCATGAAGGGGAGGCTATTTACCCGTTAATTATCTTGAGTAATTTGCAGGTACCTCCAGGTGAAGCCCTAGATATGTGGCAACTCTAATAAAGCCTACCTGATATTCCAGTTAACCAAACTGTTGATCTTTCATAATACTAAAGTGGTCTCACTCATACAGATTCTGTGGCTTACTGAAAAATATGTTGTTGGGTAAATAATTGATCAATATGTACATTAGAATTGTCACTAGGTATTGGAATGCTGCCTAAAAAGTTAAGTTCCAGGGTAGTTAATTCATCCCTTTTTTGTCGTCGTCTTTTTTTTTTTTTTTTTTTTTTTTTTTTTTTTTTTTTAAATAGAGACAGGGTCTTGATCTGTCAACCCAGGCTGGAGTGCAGTGGTGCTATCCCAGCTCACTGCAGCCTTGAATTCCTGGGCTCAGGCAATCCTTCACCGCAGCCTCCTGAGTAGCTAGTTCTACAGATGTGTGTCACCATGCCTGGCAAAGTCTTAAATTTTTTTTAGCAAGGTAGGATCTTGCTATGTTGCCCAGGCTGCTCTGTAACTCCTGAGCTCAAGTGATCCTCCTGTGTTGACTTCTCAAAGTGCTGGAAATATAGGTGTGAGCCACTGTGGCTGGCCGTTTTTACAAATTTTATTTTATTTTAAATCTGATTCAAGGCTTTCACGCATGCTTATAATTTTTTAGTAAATGTTTGATGTTTGTTTTGCAGAGAACAGAATGGATATAGACCAAACCCAAATCCTGTTGGACAAGGGATTAGACCACCTATGGCTGGATGCAACAGTTCAGTAGGCGGCATGAGTATGTCGCCAAACCAAGGCTTACAGATGCCAAGCAGCAGGGCTTATGGCTTGGCAGACCCTAGCACCACAGGGCAGATGAGTGGAGCTAGGTACGGGGGTTCCAGTAACATAGCTTCAGTGACCTCTGGGCCAGGCATGCAATCACCACCTTCCTACCAGAACAACAACTATGGGCTCAACATGAGTAGCCCCCCACACGGGAGTCCTGGTCTTGCCCCCAGCCAGCAGAATATCATGATTTCTCCTCGTAATCGTGGGAGTCCAAAGATGGCCTCACATCAGTTTTCTCCTGTTGCAGGTATTTGTGTTGACATTTCCTTTTATTTTTTTCTTTTTAAGTAATTCTTTCCATCCTACTGTAATTCTTATAAAAAATAAGAGTATAAAGAAATAAACTTCTTCAAACTTTCTATTCTAAAACAGATGAATAGAAACTATGAAGAATTAAGTTGTATTTTGTTACAGTGTCTGGTAGTCTAATTCTTTTCCTGAATTTTTTCCAATTCAGGTGTGCACTCTCCCATGGGATCTTCTGGCAATACTGGTAGCCACAGCTTTTCCAGCAGCTCTCTCAGTGCCCTGCAAGCCATCAGCGAGGGTGTGGGGACTTCTCTTTTATCTACTCTGTCATCACCAGGCCCCAAATTGGATAACTCTCCCAATATGAATATAACCCAGCCAAGTAAAGTAAGCAGTCAGGATTCCAAGAGTCCCCTGGGCTTTTATTGTGACCAAAATCCAGTGGAGAGTTCAATATGTCAGTCAAATAGCAGAGGTCACCTCAGTGACAAAGAAAGTAAGGAGAGTAGTGTTGAGGGGTCAGAGAATCAAAGGGGTCCTTTGGAAAGCAAAGGTCATAAAAAATTATTGCAGTTACTTACCTGTTCATCTGATGACCGGGGTCATTCCTCTTTGACCAACTCCCCCCTAGATTCAAGTTGTAAAGAATCTTCTGTTAGTGTCACCAGCCCCTCTGGCGTCTCTTCTTCAACATCTGGAGGAGTATCCTCCACATCCAGTATGCATGGGTCACTGTTACAAGAGAAGCACCGGATTTTGCACAAGTTGCTGCAGAATGGGAATTCACCAGCTGAAGTAGCCAAGATTACTGCAGAAGCCACTGGGAAAGACACCAGCAGTATAAGTTCTTGTGGGGATGGAAATGTCGTCAAGCAGGAGCAACTGAGTCCTAAGAAGAAGGAGAATAATGCACTTCTTAGATACCTGCTGGACAGGGATGATCCTAGTGATGCACTCTCTAAAGAACTACAGCCCCAAGTGGAAGGAGTGGATAATAAAATGAGTCAGTGTACCAGCTCTACCATTCCTAGCTCAAGTCAAGAGAAAGACCCTAAAATTAAGACAGAAACCAGTGAAGAGGTAATTTGTTTTCTATATATTTCAGCTTAGTCATTATATTTCATCTTTTTTCTGTGTTAGAAAGAGAATGTGTGATATACAAATTCTTCCATTTTAGGTTTATTTAAAGGAAGTCAAATCTTTAGCCGTCATTTCTTTATAATTATTTTGGGCACCAGTAAAATGTATTATGATTTAATTTGGAAATAACAGATGTGTATGTTTTAGAATGTGACTATAACTCTGTAGTAGCCAATTTGAAATTTTTTATGGAGGTGTTTATTGCTGGAATGGGCATACTGGGTCATTAAGAGAATGGTAGAAGTAATCATGAAAAAAAAACTTGTATTAAGCAGCATAATTTTGATTTTAAGGTAAGATCAAATTTCATGTACCAGGTGACATTCTGTATAAGCACTTTGCAAACTTCTAGGAGATACTTAATATGTACCTGAGCAAATGAAAGGCTTAAAGTTAGGATTGGGCTTAACCGGGTGTTAGCCACATTTATTGACCAAAGCCCTTTTAGAGCATGCCTATGCATATCTCAGCTTGCCCCTTTTATTAATTAACGCACTTGTTTTCAGAAGGTATTTGTAGATGCAGATATCTGTTAGCTAATTATCAAGGCACTGCTAGTGACTACTGTTACCTACAAAATATTCTACAGTTTGAGAATTAAATGTCTTGTGTAAATTTTTAAAATGCCCCTTGGAAAGGACTAAATCAAGTGATTTAATCTCAGTAGTTTAAACTATTTGTACTTTTAAGGAGGAAGATTAGAGATGGGGGTCATCATAAATTGGCCTTTAAATTGGGCATTATCTTTGTAGGTAATTTTTGTATTTTACTTCTATTCATATGTAGTTTTTTTTCTTATGGGTATATTTATATCTGTGTGTCTAGTAATGTATGTACACAGGTTAATTTTTAAAACTTTAATTTTTAGGGATCTGGAGACTTGGATAATCTAGATGCTATTCTTGGTGATCTGACTAGTTCTGACTTTTATAATAATTCTATATCCACAAATGGTAGTCATCTGGGGACCAAGCAACAGATGTTTCAAGGAACAAATTCTCTGGGTAAGAAAGAACTAGGTTTTGTTTTTGCTGCCTTTGAAACTTTTCTGCATACTTGTAAACACTCTTACACTGAGACCAGGATATAAATAGCATTTGTAACTTCAGAACATATATTCTGTCTCTGTTTTCTATACTAATTTATATTGTATGTGCTTTAGAAAGCTTTTTGGACATTTTCCTGTTTTTTTATTTTTTTGAGACAAAGTCTTGCTTTGTTGCCCAGGCTGGAGTGCAATGGCATGATCTCAGCTCACTGCAACCTCCTCCTCCCAGGTTTAAGGGATTCTTTTGTGTCAGCCTCCCAAGTGGCTGGGACTACGGATGCACACCACCACATCTGGCTAATTTTTGTATTTTTAGTAGAGACAGGGTTTCACCATATTGTCTAGGCTGGTCTTGAACTCCTGACCTCATCTGCCTGCCTCGGCCTCCCAAAGTGCTGGAATTACAGATGTGAGCCACCACTGTCAGCTGACATTTTCCTATTTTTTAAAAATTACTTTTAAATAAATTTCCCATTTCTAACTAATATACCAGTAATCATAGCACTTATAGAAAAATGTTCATCTTTGATTGTTCCAAATGAGAATAGGTACTAGGGCATATATTTTTCTTAGTCACAGAGAATTGGATTAAAAAGCAACCCAGCCAGGTGCAGTGGTTCATGCCTGTAATCCCAGCACTTTGGGAGGCCAAGGCAGCCAGATCACGAGGTCAAGAGATTGAGACCATCCTGGCCAACATAGTGAAACACTGTCTCTACTAAAAATACAAAAACATTAGCCGAGTGTGTTGTTGTGCGCCTGTAGTCCCAGCTACCAGGGAGGCTGAGGCAGGAGAATCTCTTGAACCCAGGAGGCAGAGGCTGTAGTGAGCCAAGATCGCGCCACTGCACTCCATCCTGGTGACAGCATGAGACTGTCGCAAGGAAAAAAAAAAGGCAACTCAAAGTAGCCGCACGTGGGGTCTGGCATGATGGAGGAGGAGATGCATACTGTCGCTAAAATTTGCGCTGAAATTGGAACAGGGTCCAGTCCTCGGGGTCCCGGCTGCAGCCTCCGGCACTTTGCCTGCGAACAGAACCTGCTGTCGCGGCCAGATGGTTCTGCTTCTTTCCTATAAGGTGACACCTCTGTCCTGGTGGGTGTGTATGGGCCGGCCGAGGTGAAGGTCAGCAAAGAGATCTTCAACAAGGCCACACTCGAAGTGATCCTGAGGCCGAAGATTGGGCTGCCTGGCGTTGCAGAGAAGAGCCGGGAGCGGCTGATCAGGAACACGTGTGAGGTGGTGGTGCTGGGCACATTGCACCCCCGCACCTCCATCACCGTGGTGCTGCAGGTTGTCAGTGATGCCAGCTCTCTCCTGGCCTGTTGTCTGAATGCTGCCTGCATGGCATTGGTGGATGCAGGTGTACCCACGCGGGCTCTCTTCTGTGGGGTCACCTGTGCCCTGGACTCTGATGGGGCCCTTGTGCTGGATCCTACATCCAAGCAAGAAAAGGAGGCCCGGGCAGTCCTGACCCTGGACAACGTGGAACGGAAGCTGCTCATGTCCAGCACCAAGGGGCTCTTCTCGGACGCTGAGCTCCAGGAGTGCCTGGCTGCGGCCCAGGTGGCTTCGCAACACATCTTCCGCTTCTCCCGGGATTCGCAGCAGAGGCGTTACTCCAAGAGCTGTGACAAGCTGGGGCAGGGGGCCGCTCCCACTGCCTCCACCACCCACCCGCTACAACCTGAAGCAAACCAGCGACCCAGCCTTTCCTCTCTGTCGTATGGGCTCATGTGAGCCTGTAGCCCTGTCACCACAGGGGCTCCTAAGGGGAGGCCTTGGCCCCTGACAGTCCCCAGGCCTGGGGCTACAGATCCCTGCCCAACAAAGATAACATTCAAAGGAGTTCACATTTATGGAATGGATGAGTCAATAAATTAATTCATTTAAAAAACAAAACAAAACACCTATCCATTGGTTCTTAACAGAATCTTGTCATTTAATTAAGAGAGTTTTCTTCTTTGGTGTTTGCTGGTTCTTATTTAGCCCCTCTCCTGTTGCTATGTGTTTGCTTTATCAATTCAACAAAGGTAGGCTGGGCGCAGTGGCCCACACCTGTGGCCCCAGCTACTCCGGAGGCTAAGGCAGGAGAATCACTTAAACCTAGGAGGCGGAGGTTGCAGTGAGCCAAGATCATGCCACTGCACTCCAGCCTGGGTTACAGAGCCAGACGCCGTCTCAAAAAAAAAAAAAAAAAAAAAAAAAAGTTGTATCAATTGAAAAGGCAGGATTCACAGTTATTCAGAATGGTCATTGTTCATTTTCAGTGGCATTATTTCCTAAGCTGGAATAGAGTGGGGGGAATAAAAGGTTAGAAGGGAATTTTATTTCTTTTTGATCAGAAGGCAGCTTACCTGGTTAAGTTTATTGTAAAATTATAAACAGTATATTTAATATATAAGAACCTTCAGGAGTTTGGAGCATTTGTGAATTTTCCTATATTAAGTGAAGCAGAATATCAGTGACCATATCAGGCTACAGAAGAGTTCTCAGTACTTCATCCAACACAGAGATTGTTGTTTCTACTTTATTTGGAATATGAGACCTTTTTTGGGAGGGTGGGAGGTGGGGGCTGGTACTTATTTTGTAAAGGAAGACAGTGTTTGTTTTTGTAAGAAAGACATTCTTGGATGGGGAGTGGTAGTACTTGTGTTTTATACTTGATTGTTTATGTATTAAATCACCAAGGAGTATTTTTGCATTGTGTTTTCAACAGGTTTGAAAAGTCCACAGTCTGTGCAGTCTGTTCGTCCTCCATATAACCGAGCAGTGTCTCTGGATAGCCCTGTTTCTGTTGGCTCAAGTCCTCCCGTAAAAAATATCAGTGCTTTCCCCATGTTACCAAAGCAACCCATGTTGGGTGGGAATCCAAGAATGATGGATAGTCAGGAAAATTATGGCTCAAGTATGGGTATGTTATTTCTAATTAGTGTTTATGAGTTATTTTTGGAAAGGCATATTTAAAATACTTAAAGCCATCTAAGTAATTGGGAGTTAATAATAACTTTTTGAATAACCTAAGTATGTTTCTTCCATGAATATCCTTCATTTATTCTATGTCTTGGTTATGTAAACTCTTGAAGAGTCTTTTGGTCTATGACATTTTCCAACTTGTTGAATATGTGGGAATAGTGGCCTGTGTCTCCACAGTTGGCTAGCCCTTCTTTTACCATGACAAAGTGCTGTTTTATCAAGGCTGATATTGTGTGTGATGGCTGTACTTATATGGTATAAGAAGGATTTCATTATAATATGGAAAAGACCTAAGTATCTCTTCCTGTTTTAGGTGGACCAAACAGAAATGTGACTGTGACTCAGACTTCTTCCTCAGGAGACTGGGGCTTACCAAACTCAAAGGCCAGCAGAATGGAACCTATGAATTCAAACTCCATGGGAAGACCAGGAGGGGATTATAATACGTCTTTACCCAGAGCTGCACTGGGTGGCTCTGTGCCCCCGTTGCCTCTTCGGTCTAATAGCATACCAGGTGCGAGACCAATGTTGCAGCCGCAGCAACAGCAGCAGCAGCAGCAGATGCTTCAAATGAGTAAGTCTCCCTCTTTCCCCCTTTATGTAAAAAGAAAATTAGATGTTTCAGGATAACTTTTGCTCTTATTCGAGAATTTGTGCTTTCTTTTTGCTCCTCCAGGGCCTGGTGACATCCCCATGGGAATCGCGGCTAATCCCTATGGGCAGGCAGCATCATCTAACCAACTGGGTTCCTGGTCTGATGGCATGTTGTCCATGGAACAAGTTCCTCATGGCACTCAAAATAGGTGGGGCTTTATTTTGTGACTCTGTAGAAATCTCAGCATTGGTAGTTTAGAAGAGTTGGAGCACAGGAGCAAACGTGAAAGAGAATGAAAATTCCCTATAATGGAGGTACTTGGTTGCCAGCTGGGCATTTCTCATTTAATTGTGTGTAAAAATAAGACTGAGGCGGTAAGCAGTACATGTGGCATTCACAGGATGGAGAGGAGATACAACCATGTTGTCCAGCCAGCAGGGCCATTCAGTGGCCATCTGAGAGCCTCTCTTTGAGATGATGGTCTCTTATAATGTTAGTCCCATGAGGAGGGGAAAAAAGGTAAGTACGTGTTTCTAGTGGTTTTAGAAATGTTCTTCGGAGGGTTAGCCTCAGTTTTCTGGAAGAATTAACTTTTTTTCTAATCTTTTTCCTCCCCCAACCACCTGCTGCCTGTTGAGAAAATTCATTTTTAAGGATTGGCCAATTGTTTCCTAAAATTAAACATTTCAGTTATGATAGTGAAAGAACTACATACAAGAATACCTGTGCATCTTTTCAAATTTTCATAAAAGTAAGATTGCAGATTGTGTTTCATTTTTGTTTAGCTTAGTAATTTACTTGCATGCAAGAGGACACTGTCAGTGTCAGCTTTAACCAGAATTCTGCAATAAGTTAAGGAAAACAAAAACAAACTTAATCTATTGAGCAGACAGTGACATAACTATATGAATTTATTAATTTGAATGCTTCTGTACTCAGTAGAGAGCAAATAGTTTGAAGTTAACAACTTTTCTGAGGCAGGATAAATGTTTAGCTTCGTGCCCTTTTATGTGTTGGAGAACCAAGGCAACTTGCTGTGGGTGTCTGCGGTTTGTATTACACTTGCCAATGTGAGCTCTCTGGGCAAGTACGACAGTTATTTTGGGCGTTTCTCCAGACTCAATCAGTGATAAGCGCATTTCTATCCTTTCTTTTACTCCTTTGATTTCCCTAATTTTCAAGTATTATAATTACCACTTCCTTGATTGTTTTCTTGAGGATATCTTCTCCCATCCTTGCGCTCTCCTGGTCCCCATTTCTGCTATACCTCAAATGCCTAGGGTTTGGCAATTAAATTTTGGTGGTGGGATTTGGTGGTGGGGGTTTAAGCTATCTATGGTGGTCTAAAGTGGCCTGTGAAGTTTTTAAATTGTGGGCCTTAAACTTTAATTGATACCATTCACTTTTTTTTTTAACCACTGGGTTTATTATTGGTATTTGTAGTATTTGAGTTACTGTTCATTAAAAATATTATGCATGGTTGCTGTAATCTGTTACTTTTTTTTTTTTTAAGAGAAAAGCACTATTGAAATTGATTGCAAGTCTCTTTCTAGGCCCCTTCTTAGGAATTCCCTGGATGATTTTGTCGGGCCACCTTCCAACCTGGAAGGCCAGAGTGATGAAAGAGCATTACTGGACCAGCTACACACTCTTCTCAGCAACACAGATGCCACAGGCCTGGAAGAAATTGACAGAGCTTTAGGCATCCCCGAACTCGTCAATCAGGTAGGTTGCATTAACATGGAAGTAGGAGAGTGTGTATTTGTGTGTGTGTGAATGCACGTGTGTACACATTCATGAAGCCACATACAAGAATGCCTGTGTGTGTCTTTCCTAGTACTTGTGTTATATCACTACATTCATGGATACCAGCATTAAATTTGGAAAATATCCTTTTTTGGTCTCAATTCATATGTTAAAATGGAAATTATACTTATGATTGTGATACTGCTTTCAACAACTTAACTATTTTAGGTAGTTGTAGAAATGATTAAGTGAAACTACTGTACTGTTCTTAAAATGCAACTTTTTATTCATGTTAAAAGTTCTTATTGTTATAACTGTCTTTACTACTTAGCCAAGCAGTGTGTATTCTGGTGAGGCAAGCTTTTTGTTTTGTTTTGTTTAAATAACACTCATTTACAATGGCCAATCTGAACATCCTAACATCATTGTCTCCTGTTCCTATTTATATACCCAGCCTTATGAAAACATGTCATTCACAAATCTGTATTTCTGAAAAACACATTTTGTAGTGACTTCTTCTTCTTGTGACTGAGTCTTGTGACTGAGTCTTGCTCTGTTGCCCAGGCTGGAGTGCGGTGGCGCAGTCTCGACTCACTGCAACCTCTACCTCCATGGTTCAAGTGATTCTCCTGCCTCAGCCTCCCAAGTAGCTGCAATTACAGGTGCCCACCACCATGCCTGGCTAATTTTTTGTATTTTTAGTAGAGATAGGGTTTCGCCACGTTGGGCAGGCTGGTCTCGAACTCCTGACCTCAAGTGATCCACCCGTCTTGGCCTCCTAAAGTGCTGGGATTACAGGCGTGAGCCATTGCGCCTGGCCATGAATGTTTTTACTGAAAGACTATAGAGGGGGCACTGTATAGGTTTGTGCATTCAACACTAAGCAGGAGAGATCATCAGGGGCTCTCAGTCGTTGTTGGGGAAATAGATGTGTGCATGTAGAAGTACACTGCCATGTGGTAAGTGCTGTCACAGAGCATTTTAAAGTACAGATAGGAAATGCTGAGCAGTCCTGGTGTACACCTTCAGGGTGACCTAGGACCTTGGCACTGAGGAGCTGTATTTTATACTCCCAATAGAAGTGTAAAAGTTCTTTTTGTTTCTTCTTTACTTGTTCAGGCACATTAAATAATCCATCAATTCCTTGCTTCCCTCCTATAGTTGTCTCTGTTTTACTACGTCCTTGCGAGGCAAGTCTAGAAATTAATAATTGTCACTATTTTCCTGTGTTGGACTCCTAGTATCCTGAATCTCAAGTCACTTTCTGACTTGATTTACTTCTTTGTTTTGCCGCAACATAACTTTTATTAATTTCTTCATCCCTTCTGCATGAAATGTTTTGGGTTCTTGTGTGTCTGAAAATATCTTTATTCCACCCTCCTGCATGTCTGGCTAGGTATTACATTCTAGGTTGAAAATAATTTTCTCTTACACTTTTGAAAGATTTCTTCCATAGTTCCATTCTGATTTTGATTCTTTTGAATGTGACTCGTTTATTCTCTTTGGAGTGATTTAGGAATTTTTTCCTCTGAAATTTTATAATGCTGTATCTTGGTATGGGTCTTCTTCCATTCATTCTGCTGGATACTAGATGCACAGATGCTCCCTTTGGTTTAGGGGCATTTTCTGGTATAATTTCTTTATCTCTCCTGGTTTTTTTCTGACCTACTTTTCTGGGATTTCTATTGACATGTTGGGCATTAAATTCATTCTGTATTTTTAAGTCTTCTCTATTTTTCTTGTCTTTGATTTGTTTGAGTCGCATTCAAGCTTGGAAAGCATTGGAAACTTTTATCGAGTATCTGGTAATCCTTGACTGTTCTTCTATATTAAGAGTGAGACATTAAAAAGCTGATTTGACACTCTGCAAGTGTGAGGAGCATCAGTTGTCTTTACTGAGGGTAATTAGGTGGGGAGGTAGCCTTAGCCCTTTTATTTCAGGACTCTCCCAATTTTTGTTTTTATTTATTTATTTTTGAGATGGAGTTTCTCCCTGTCGCTGAGGCTGGAGTGCAGAAGCGGGATCTCGGCTCACTGCAACCTCTGCCTCCCGGATTCAAGCGATTCTCCTGCCTCAGCCTCCCGAGTAGCTGGGACTACATGTAGGCGTGTGGCACCACCCCCAGCTAATTTTTTTTTTTTTTTTTTTTTTTTTTTGTCTTTTTAGCAGAGACGGGGTTTCACCATGTTGGCTAGGCTGGTCTCGAACTCCTGACCCCGTGATCCTCCTTGGCCTCCCAAAGTGCTGAGATTACAGGTGTGAGCCACCACGCCTGGC
>CAUYLG010071487.1:0-11810 GCA_963573385.1 Cacajao melanocephalus | reverse complement strand
CCTTCCTGTCTCCATTGTTAAGCACAATTATTGGCATAAAAGAGGTTTTTAATACCCATTTTTAGGCTGCATTCTAGCCTGGGCAATAGAACAAGAATCCCGTTCTCTCTCCCTCTTTCTCTTCCTCTTTCTTTCTCTCTTTCATTCTTTTTTTTTCTTTCTTTCACTCTTTCTTTCTTTCTTCTTTTCTCTCTTTTTCTTTCAATAAATAAATAAATAAATAAAAAGAGGTTTATGTTTTCCTTTGCAACAAAATTCCCTCCTAGTTTAAACCTACTCTCATGACATGATTTCATTCCCAACTCCATGTCTTATTTCACATTTTTACTCATTTATTTAACTCTTTTCTCTAGGAGTTCCAGCCAGTCACTGAAAACTTAAATTTTAGTTTGGCTGTTTCCTGATGACTTCTGAGCAAGTACTATAATCTCATGACTAACAGTTTCCAAAGTGACAATGTAGGTTTGGTTGTGTCTTGGAAATGTTCCCCTCTTCATCCACTCTTATTTACATATTATAGCATAATCTGGGGGAAAAGATTAGCTTCATATTCAGACAGTTGTCCAAGCAGTGTGAGTTCAAGGTGCCTAAGATATGGAATTGTATTAGTCATCTCTTGCTGCATAACAACAGCTTGAACAACAAACATTTATTATCTGTTTCTGAGGTTCAGGAATTCAGGAGTGACTTAGCTGGGTAGCTCTGTTACTGGAAAGGGGTCCAGATCCAGACCCCAAGAGAGGGTTCTTGAATCTTGCACAAGAAAGAATTTGGGGCAAGTCCATAGAGTAAAGTGAAAGCAAGTTTATTAGAGAAGTAAAGAGACAAAAGAATAGTTACTCCATCCTCTCTCCAGTCCGTGCATCCAAGATGACAAAGAAAAGAAGGAACAACTGTCATACCAAAAAGGGCCGTGGCCACGTGCAGCCTATTTGCTGCACGGATCATGCCCAATGTGTGCCCAAGAGCAAGGCCATTAAGAAATTCGTCATTCGAAACATAGTGAAGACTGCAGGCGTCAGGGACATTTCTGAAGCTAGCATCTTCGATGCCTATGTACTTCCCAAGCTGTATGTGAAGCTACATTACTGTGTGACCTGTGCAATTCACAGCAAAGTAGTCAGGAATCAATCTTGAGAAGCCCACAAGGACCAAACACCCCCACCCCGATTTAGACCTGCAGGTGCTGCCTCACGACCCCCACCAAAACTGATGTAAGGAGCTGAGTCCTTAAAAGACTGAAGACGAACTATTCTCTGGAGAAAAATTAAATGGAAATTGTACTTAAAGAAAAAAAAAGAGTGGCTACTCCATAGGCAGAGCAGTAGCATGCGTTGCTTGACTGAGTATACTTATGGTTATTTCTTGATTATATGCTAAAGAAGGGGTGAATTATTCATGAGTTTTCCAGGAAAGGGGTAGGGAGTTCCTGCCCCTGCTCCCCGCACCCCCCCCCCCGCCCAACTAAGGGTTCCTCTCCCTTTTAGACCATATAGAGTAGCTTCCAGACATTGCCATGGCATTTGTAAACTGTCATGGCACTGGTGGGATTGTCTTTTAGCATGTTAATGTATTATAATTAACATAAAATGAGCAGCGAGGATGACCAGAGGTCACTTTCATCACCATCTTAGTTTGGGCAGGTTTTGTCTGGCTTCTTTACTGCATCCTGTTTTATCAGCAGGGTCTTTGTGACCTGTATCTTGCGCCAACCTCCTATCTTATCCTGTGACTTAGAATGCCTTAAACCTCCTGGAAATGCAGCCCAACAGGTCTCAGCCTTATTTTACCCAGCTCCTATTCAACATGGAATCACTCTGGCTCAAATGCCTCTGACGGCTCTGGCTCAGGGTCTCTCAGGAGTCTGCGATCAAGCTGTTGACCAGGGATGTAGTTATCTAAAGTCCTGACTGAGGCTGGAGGAGCCATTTCCAAGATGATTAACTTACACGGCTATTGGGAGGAGGCCTCAGTTCCTTCTTATGTGGGCCTCTCCATGGGATGCCTGAGTGGCCTCATGACATGGCAGCTGGCTTCCAAACCCAGAGCTAGTGATCTAAGAGAAAACGCTTCTGCAACCATATTGCCTTTTACGACCTAGTCTCGGAAGTGACACACACAGAAATTTTATGGGTACATTTTAAACCACAACACTGCTTCCTAACGTCTCTCTTGTTCCTCTTGTTCTTCATAGAGCCTCTCTCAAATTTGCAAAGTGCTTTTTAATATGATTTTGAGGTCAAATTAATGTCTATCTATTTATAAACCTATAATGAGAACAGACAGGATTTTAAAAAATTCATGAGCATTATTTTATTTAATTTTTTTCAGTAATTTGAGATTCACAGAAAATTGCAAAAATAATACAAAGAACTCTTGTATAACTTTAACCCAGAATTTCCAAACGTTATCACATTTGCTTTATCAACAAACATTTAACAACAAGCATGTATTATTTACTCTCTCTCTCTCTCTCTCTCTCTCTCTCTCGAACTGGAGTGACTGAGGCATAAGTCTTAATCATTGAGGTTTATTAAGCCACTTTAGAGCGCTTATGGGGAAAACACGAGCCACAGACACATTTGCTGCTGTTTTTCTGAAGTTTTCAGATTTAGGGAGGACAGGGGCAGATAGGCAGTTTGGTAAATACTGTGTTTTATATAAGATAAAGTGACTGTCTGAAAAGAGAAAGGGAGTAAAGGAAGAGTCAATTACACAGACATCTCTGGGTAGGCAGAGGAATGAGCCCTGTCTTTGTTCTGCACCTGGGAAGATAAGCCTGTGATGACATTATCAGTGCAGAATGGAACAGACTAGTTTTATGAGCTAGACCTAAAGTTACCATTGGCATGTCCTTGTTTCTGGGAGGTCAACAAAGAATTTACTTATGAATAATCTGTGGAAGCCGTCCTTCCCAGATATACGAGGCCTTTTATCTCTCCACGGGGATCTGACTGCTACGTGAATGTTAGTAACAGCTATTCATTTTGAAGAGGGTGTTGCAATGACCTTTCCTTTTGCATAAGAAGTCTGGAGGATCTTGAGATTTTTTTAATTTTCCTTTCACTTTCCGTCTATTTTCTTTTCCTGAGTCATTTGAAAATAAGTTGCAGACATGACACCCTTCTACCCCTGAGAACTTCAGTGTACATTACCTAAACACAAGGATATTCTCTTGTATAACCACAATATGATTATCAAAATCAAAAAAATCACTATCATCTAATATACAAATTTTATTCAATTTTTACCATTTGTCCCACTAATGTACTTTCAAGTAAAAGGGGGGAAAAAGAAAACCTTTTTTTTCCCCCTCAATCAGGATCCAGTCCAGGATACATTGCACTTAATGGTCATGGCTCCTTTAATCTGAAGCATTTCCTGAGTCTTTCTTTGTCTTTCATGACCTTGACATTCTTGATGTCTATAAGTCATTTATTATGTAGCGTTTATCACAGTTTGGGAGCAGATGGTATTTCATTTGCTTACAAACCTTATTATCATTTCTCTGTAAGCTTCGTAAATCTTCCTAAGACACACATAAAAATAAGCAGTCCTAAATATATATTTTTTTTGAGACAGAGTGTCGCTCTGTCTCCAGGACCAAGTGCAGTGGCGTGATCTCAGCTCACGGCAACCTCCACCTCCCGGGTTCAAGCGATTCTCCAAGCAGTTCTAAATATTTTTAAAGAATTTTTTTAAGATAGGGCCTCACTGTCTCCCCCAGGCTGGAGTGCAGTGGCACGGTCTTGGCTCCCAGACTCAGGTGATCTTCCCACCTCAGCCTCTCTAGTAGCTGGGACTACAGGCATATGCCACCACACTTGGCTAATTTTTTTTTATTTTTAGTAGAGCCTGTTGCCCAGGCTCCCAAGCTCAAGCGACTTCCCACTTCAGCCTCCCAAAGTCCTGGAATTACAGGGATGAGCCACTGCGCCCAGCCAAAACATTTTTAGTTCATCAATGGCTTGTGAGCTGATAATTTTGAGAATTGGTAAATAAAGGGAAAAATCAAACACTGACCTTGCCTTCCATATCAATCTTTACCACTAGAGAACCAAATATAGATGAGATAGATGAGAGAGGTTTCTCTTTTTTTATTTTTTTTAAGAGACAAAAAAAAAAAAAAAAAAGCCTGTGTTGCCCAGGCTGGAGTGCAGTGTCATGATCAAAGTTCCCTGTAACCGAACTCCTGGACTCAAGCAATCCTCCAGCCTCAGCCTTTCGTGTAGCTGGGACTCCAGGTGGATGCCACTTGGCCTGGCTAATTTTATTTCTTTTATAGATACAGAAGCTCCGTATGTTGCCCCGGCTGGTCTTGAATTCCTGGCCTCAAGCAATTCTTCCACACTGGTCTCCCAAAGCACTGCGATTACAGGCGAGTTTGTCTTTATGTGTTTCAGCAACTAACTACCAAAGGAATGACAGAATTAAAATATCACCATTTTTCAATTCCTAATGAATAAATAGATCCAAACATTGATCATCAATGGATGTTAACATCACAAAAGGAGTCAGACATAATGTGCTTCTGGCCAGACACACCAGAACTACTTATGAAATACAATTGCTGAAAAAGCAAACCGAATTTTAACAAGTCTCTCTAAATCAGCACTGTCCAATAGAAATATGATGCAAGCCACATATGTAATTTTAAATCTTCTAGTGGCAACATTCAAAGCAACTAAAAAGAAATATATGAAATTAATTTTAATAATTATTTAACTCAAAACATCACCATATCAACATGAAATCAACATGAATTAATTACTAATTCCATAGTTTATATTCCGTTGAAACCTGATGTGTATTTTACGCTTACAGCCATCTCTATTTGGACTGGTCACATTTCAAGTTTTCAATAAACACATGGGGTTAGTGGCCACCACATAGGACAGTGCAGCTCTAGACAAAACCATCAACGTGCAGGAAATACAAAAGACAAAGAAAAATGTTAGACACACCACAGAGAAGCAAACAGCCAAAGCAAACCATGGGACTCTCTACAAGACAATTTTATTTCTTTAACAAATAAATTACAACTGGGAAAAAGGAGATGGATGGGGAAATTCTACATGAGAAGAGGTTTAAGATGCATATAATCCAATCATGACCTGTGGATCTTATTTGGACCCTGATTCAAACAAAATAAAACAAATGTATGGCATTTATGACACAAATGGAAATTTGAACAATGGCTGGATATTTTGTGATAGTAATTATTTAATTATTCAGGTGTGATGATAGTCTTGCAGTTCTATTTTTTTTTTAAATGAATTGTTACCTTTTCAAGATATGTGCTGAAGTATTATGGATGAAATTATACAATGTTTTAGATTCATTTCAAAATTATTAAGGGCTTTCCACTTCTGTTAAATATCCAGAAGAGGCATATTCATGCAGACAGAAAGCAGATTGGATTTTTGTGTTTGCTCTGGGACAGGATCTCCCTCTGATGCCTGGGCTGAAGTGCACTGGTGAGATCATGGCTCACTGCAGCCTCGAACTCCTGGGTTCAAGTGATCCTCCCGCCTCAGCTTTCCAAGTAGCTGGAACTATAAGCGTGTACCACCATGCCTGGCTAATTTTTGTAAAAAAAAAAAGATTGTAGAGACAAGGTCTTGCTGTGTTGCCCAGGCTGGTCTCAAACTCCTGGACTCAAGTGCTCCTCCTGCCTTGGTCTCCCAAAGTACTAGGATTACAGGTGTGAGCCAGCAAGCTGGGCCTGAAAGCAGATTGTTACCAGGTCTGGGAGGAATGGGGAGTAGGGAGTGACTGCTCAGTTGGTATGCGGTTTCCTTTCGGAGTAATGAAAATGTTCTAGAATTAGATAGTGGTGATGGTTGCACAAGATGGTGAATTACTAAATGTCACTTAATTGTACACTGGTGAAATGTTGAAAATGGTTAATTTTACATTAGATGACTGTCAACACAATAGAAAATTGTTTAAATGATATGATCGAACGATAAAAACTATGGGGCAGGGGAGAAGAACACATGGGTTAAGACAAAACATTGAGTTTAAGCTGATAATTGTTGAAGGTGGGTGATAGGTATATGTGGGCTCATTCTACTATTCTCTTCATTTCTGTATATATCTAAAATTTCCATTAGTAAAAAAATTAAAAATAAAATCTGTTAACTATGAGGGAAACTTGAATATGGACTGAGTATTCAATTATGTTAAAGGACATTGTTTTTGAAGTGTAATAATGTCATAGTGTTTATGAAAAAGAAACCCTTGACCGGGTACTGCCAGTGGCTCACGCCTGTAATCCCAGCACGGGTGGATCATGAGATCAGGAGATCAAGACCATCCTGGCCAACATGGTTAAACCCCATCTCTACTAAAAATACAAAAAAATTGGTGGGCGTGGCAATGTGCGCCTGTAGTCCCAGCTACTAGGGAGGCTGAGGCAGGAGAATTGCTTGAACCCAGGAGGCAGAGGCCACTGCACTCCAGCCTGGGCGACAGAGTGAGGCTCCATCTCAAAAAAGAAAAAGAAACCCTTACCATCTACCAACGCATTCTGTGTTATTTATGAGTGAAATGACATATCTGGAATTTGCATTAAAATACTCAGGCACAAAAGAAAAAAGCAGGGAGGGGATAGTTTGAAAGATGGTTTTGAAAGTGCTGACCACCATTTTAGCTGAGTGATAGGTACAAAGAGTAGTATTTTATCAATCTCTCAAATTTTTGTGTCTGAAATTTTTGTCATAAAATATTTTTAAAATACATCAACGCTTATCAGCAACCCCTTTGCAACCCCATTTGTTCATTCCAATATGTAAGCCCTCACTGCAACTCTGGTATCTAAGTGGTTTTGAATGTTAACATTAAACAGAAATTTGAAACAAAATAACAATATTGAGGCATGCCTTTCTCTTTGAAAATAGTGAAATTTCTGGCAACTAGTCCAATTGTTTTGTTGTTTTAGAATGAGACTGCATGAGAAAGTTCAGCACATCTGGATGACAATGGCTGCTTTCCTTTCGCACGGGAAGAAATAGAAGTGCATGTTCATTTTGAAGAGGATGTTTATTTCGCATGTGATGTATTATCTTCATGAGACTCCACCCTTTAACTAAAATGGGAATTAGGAACAGGAGTACCGCAAATTGGATTTTTTTTTAAGCTTCAGAACCTCTTGGAGGAATATGTGTTTGTAAACAGTTTCTATGATATTACACATGCCAATTAGGTAACTATGAAAATAATAACGCTCAATTAAAACATTCAAAAGTTGATCACCTCTGTAATCATTTCCATTTTAGAACTAGAGTACTGTACTTGCATTGACAGAAAAAGGCTTTAATGCACAATGAGGCTTTAATCCAAGGCCTGTGCAATAGAAAACTTGGAAACATTTTGTAGTTCACAAAACTCATCCTCAATTTTGACTGAAACCAGCTGTTTCCTTTAAGCCAACAGAGATTTTTAAAAATTAAAAAAAAAAAAAAAAAAAACTATGGTTTCTGGAGCCAGATCCTACATAGCAATGCCTCAACAGACTTCTGATCCTTTAAGAAATCACTACTAGAAACCTTTTACAAGTACGTTATGTCTTCCAGGGATTGTTTTAAAGAATTGGCTTAAAATACATATTTAGCAAAGTATATGAGAGTTCATCAAATATATAACATGATTCACTGGGACTGTTAAATAGAGGAACAATATGATGAAGCAGGGAAACTGGAACACTCATACACTGCTGGTGGGAATATAAAATGGTGCAACCACTTTGAAAAACAGTCTAGCAGTTACTCAAAAAATTAAACATAGAGTTACTGTATCGCCCAGCAGTTCCACTCCTAGGTATATACCCAAGAAAAATGAAAACATGCATCCACATAAAACTTGTCCACAGATGTTCATAGCAGCATGACTCATAATAACCATAAAGTAGAAAAACCCAAATGTTCACCAACTGATGAATGGATAAACAAAATGTGATATAGGCGCATAATGGAATATTATTCAGTGAAGTACTAACACATGCTACAACACAGATAAATGTTAAAAACATATTAGGCAAAAGATGCCAGACACAAAGGACACATATTGCAAGAATCTGTATTAATATGTATAGACTTGTTTATGAAATGTCCAAAACAGGCCAATCTAGAGAGACAGAGTGATTGCCTGGAACTGGGTTGGATAGGTTGAGGAAAAATAGGAGCTTCTTTTTGAGGTGATGAAAGTGTTCTAGAATTATTAGTGATGGCTGCACAACTTTGTAAATGTACTAAAAACCACTGAATTTTACAATTTAAAATGGTGAATTTTATGGCATGTGAATTATGTCTCAATTTAAAAAAAGTGTTTTTAAATACATAGCATGCTACTACCACATCCCTATTTATTTCCTTGTAGAAGCAAATGAAGAGAACTGTGTAGTGGGTAAGAGAACAACCTAGTTCCTCTCCTTTGCTGAAGTCATGTTTGGAATTTAACTCTCCAGACATATGAGTCTACACTGATCCAAAAAGGTAACACTTCACATGAGGTGTTGCCATCCTTTTGCCACTTCATTGCATTGTGAAAATGCCACGATCATATTGGACTATGTCAATTAAAAGCAAACATAAAGACTCTGCAGTGAGAGCAGTAGAGATAAACGTCTCAAATGGTACTCTTTCTAAATCTTGTCTTTCCCTGCCTCTCTCTTAGCCTGGATCAGGGCCCCCAAAAGAACTCCTTGGTTCCAGAGAGTAGGACCATATAAGGCATCTTCATCTGAATATCCAGCTGGGGAGGGCAGTTCTCGAACCTTTTCCCAGGCTTCCTGACAGCCACTTCTCTTTCCCACTCTGTGTTGGGAGTTGTGTTTCACTTGATAATCCCTGTGGTGGGATATGTTTCAGACACATCTCTGAAACTTTCTATATGAACCTGATTTTTATAAAAATAAGTGAAATTTAAACAAATTCAGGACAAGATTTAAAATAAATCTTATTATAAATCATTTAGTAAATGACTGATCACCTCTATTTCTTTGTTGGGTCATATATCTAGTTTACTTAAAGAACAGGAGACATATAAACGTTCTATATTATAGCTACATATATGAGTGTGTGTGTATGTGTGTGTGTGTGCATATATATATAATTCATTAAAGAAAAGCTTCCTGAGCCCAGAAAATAGTTAGGTTCAGATCTTAATTAGTGAAGTTAATGTAAAGTTTCTTTTTAGCAAGTTTCAAAACCACATATCCAAAACTTAGTATGGCTAACTAACTCTAGATAGGTTTTGTTTTATTGATTGATTGATTGATAATTTTAACTAAATGAAATTTGTGTCTCATATCAGCTTATATAAGAATTAAGCAAGGTATACATACATATAAAATGATAACTAAATTTTAAAAAATAATAGTTGTCTATTATTTTTTAATAGAAAGATGGATAAACAAATGTGGTATACACATACAGTGGAAGAATATTCAGCCTAGAAAAAAAAGAAAATTCTGGCACATGCTGCAACCTGGGTGAGCCTTGAGGACATTCTGCTAAGTAAAAGAAGCCAGTCATGAAAAGACAAATAATACTATATGATTCGACTTATGAAGTACCTAAAGTAGTCAAATTCATAGACATGGAGAGTAGAATGATAGTTGCCAGGGACTGGGACGAAATGGAAAGTTACTGTTTAATGGGTACAGAGTTTTAACTTTGCAAAATGAAAAAGTTCTGGAGATTGGTTGCACCACAATGTGAATACACTTAACACTACTAAACTACACTTAAAAATGGTTAAGATAGTAAATTCTATGTTATGTATATTTTACCACAATTAAAAATTTTTAATTAAAAAATAAATGTCTCGAAACACACCAATTCTTACTTAATAAAACCTTTTCAAAAACATACTTCCCACCCAACTTGTGGGCTGCTGATATTTTGGCAAATCATAATGTTGATGCCAATGGTTCTTTCTCGTACTGTCAAGGCTTTCGTGTCCCCAATCAGTTTTTAAAATTGATATGTAATAGTTGTACACATTTATCGGACACATTATATTTTGATAGCTGTATACAATGTGTAATGATCAAATCAGGGTATTTAGGATATCCACCACCTCAAACATTTATCATTTTTTTGTTAGGAACATTGCAATTCTTCTCTTCTAGCTATTTTGGAATAGACAACATATTACTGTTAACTATAGTCACCCTACTGTGCCATCAAGCACTAGAACTTATTCCTTCTATGTAACTGTATGCTTGTACACATTAACTGACATCTCTTCATCCCCCACTCCCCTCTTCCCAGCCTCTGATAACCACCATTCTACTCTCTACCTCCCTGCAACCATCATTTTTTTAGCTCCCACATATGAATGAGAACATGCAATATTTATCTTTCTGTGACTAGATTATTTCACTTAACATAATGACCTCCAGGCTCATCCATGTTACTACAGTGACAGAATTTCATCTTTTTTAAGGCTAAATAGCATTGTGGCATATGTATCATATTTTCTTTATCTATTCATTCATTGATGGACGTTAAGGTTGATTCTTAACTATTAGAATTGTGAATACCGCTGCAATACATTAGCTATTGTGAATACCACTGCAATACATATGGGAGTGCAGATATCTCTGTGACATACTGATTTCCTTTCTTTTAAATGTATATCCAGAAGTGGGATTGCTGGGTTATATGGTATTTCTATTTTTAGTTTTCTGAAGAACTCCCATGCTGTTTTCCATAATGGCTATGCTAATTTACATTCCCACCAACAGTATGAGAGTTTTCTTTTTTCCACATTCTTGCTAGCGTTTGCTATTTTTTGTCTTTTTGATAATAGCCATTTTAACTTGGGTAAGACAATATCTCATTGTGGTTTTGATTTGCATTTTCCTGATGATTAATCCATTTTGAGTCGATTTTTGTATACAGCGAGAGAGGGGGGTCTAGTTTTTTTTCTTCTGCATATGGATATTAAATTTTCCCAGCACCATTTATTGAAGAGACTCTCCTTTCCTTACGGTATGTTCTTGGTGCCTTTGTCAAGAATCAGTTGGATGTAAATGTGTGGATTGATTTCTGCACTTTTTTATTCTGTTCCTTTGGTCTGTCTGTTTTTACGCCCCTACCTTGCTGTTTTGGTTACTATAACGTTGTAGAATATTTTGAAGTCAGGTAGTGTGATGACTCCAGCTTTGTTCTTTTTGCTCAGAGTTGCTTTGGCTATTTGGGGTCTTTTATGGTTCTATACAAATTTTAGAATTGATTTTCTATTTCTGTAAAGAATGTCATTGGTATTTTGATAGAGCTTACATTGAATCTATAGATTGCTTAAGGTAATATGGACATTTTAACAATATTAATTCTTCCAATCCAGGAGCATGGGATGCCTTTCCATGTTTTTCGTTTGCTTGTTTGTTTGTTTTTTGTCTTTTTGAGACAGAGTCTTGCACTTTCTTCCAGGCTGGAGTGCAGTGGCATGATCTCAGCTCACTGCAACCTCCGCCTCCCCTGTTCAAATGATTCTCCTGCCTCAGCCTCCTGAATAGCTGGGACTGGGACTACAGGTACATGCCACCATGCCTGACTAATTTTTGTAATTTTAGTAGAAATAGGGTTTCACCCATCATTCTCAGCAAACTGACACAAGAACACAAAATCAAACACCACATGTTCTCACTCATAGGCGGATGATGAACAATAAGAACACACGGACATAGGGAGGGGAGCACTACACACAGGGGTCTGTTGGGGGGGAAATAGGGGAGGGACAGTGGGAGGTGGGGAGGTGGGGAGAGATAGCATGGGAAGAAAAGCCAGATATAGGTGAAG
>CAUYLG010071485.1:0-64721 GCA_963573385.1 Cacajao melanocephalus | reverse complement strand
AAGGAAGGAAGGAAGGAAGGAAGAAGGAAGGAAGGAAGGAAGGAAGGAAGGAAGGAAGGAAGGAAGGAAGGAAGGAAAAAAGAGAAACTAGAAACAGAATGTGGATTTCTGGAGTGAGGTCAGGACTGGTGATAGCAATTTAGGAGTTGTTGGATTGTATTTAAAGTCTGGGGCTGCTAGTAGCAATGAGCTATACCTAGTGCCAGAATCTTTCTTTCTTTCTCTCATTCTTTTTTGAGACAGAGTCTCACTCTGTCACCAGGCTGGAGTGCAGTGGCCGATCTCCACTCACTGCAACCTCCACCTCCCGGGTTCAAGCGATTCTCCTGCCTCAGCCTCCCGAGTAGCTGGGATTACAGGCACCCGCCACCACGCCCAGCTAATTTTGTATTTTTCGTAGAGATGGGGTTTCACCATGTTGGCCAGGATGGTCTTGATCTCCTGACCTCATGATCCACCCGCCTCGGCTTCCCAAAGTGTTGGGATTACAGGTGTGAGCCATTATGTCTGGCCCAGAATCTTTGTTTCTAAATAACCATTCTCTAATTAAAGGAACCAGAGTTCCTTGGGGAAATGGTTGATGTCAGGACAAGGGCAGGTAAAGTACAAGATGAGGCTGGGAAGGACACAAGTTGCTTGGAACATCTGTGGTGCCTAGAAGTAAGGAAGCGCTCAGAAACAGTGGAGCACATGTAGGCAGGGGCAGGAGCCAGCTTGAAGCAGCTCCCGATGGCCCAATCTGGGATAACAACAGGATGAGCAAAACTGAACAACAAAATAAATAACAATAGTAATGCGTTATGACCCACAGCATAAAGTAAATATCCATGATGTAAATAAAGATCAAATAAATAAATGAGGAAGCACACTCTTTTACAGTACAACTCTAATAAATATAGAGGGAATAACTGAAGTAGAAAATTTGGCAAATACTGCAGTAATAAATGTTCTGGGAAAGATCAGCAACTGTCAAAACCACAGGGACACCATTTCACACTCACTAGAGTATTAAATAGTTACAAAAACAAAGACAGGTAAGTGTTGGGGAGGACGTGGAGAAACCAGAACCCTCGCATAGCGCTGGTGAAAATGTAAAATGGTGCAGCCACTTTGGAAAACAGTTTGGCTGTTCCTCAAAATATTAAACACAGAGTTACCAAATGACCCAGCCATTCCACTCCCAGATATATACCCTAGGGAAATGAAAGTATACATCCACACCAAAACTTGTACACAGAAAAACAAATGCAAAATGAAAATGAAAAAACCAACTTATGCACAAATGTTCATAGCAGCATTATTCATAACAGTCAAAAATCAGAAATGATCCAAATGTCCATCAACTGAAGAATGGATAAACGAAAGGTGACATATCCATATAATCGAATATTATTCAGCAGTAAAAAGGAGTGAAGTATTGGTACATACTGCAAAATGGACGAGGCTTGAAAACTTTATGCTGAGTGAAAGAAGCCAGTCACAAAAGACTACATGTGGCATGATTCCATTTACAGGAAGTACCCCAAAGGAGCGAGTCCTATGATTACTTTGGTAACTTTGTTTTTAATGTTTCAAATTATTTCAACATAAAAAGTTAAAAAATCTTGATTTTCAGCCTTGAAGGTAATAAACCAAAAAAAAGAAAGAAAGAAAAAAAGTTAAAAAATCAGGGCCAGGCACAGTGGCTCGCACCTGTAATCCCAGAACTTTGGATGGCCGAGGTGGGCTGATTGCTCAAGCTCAGGAGTTCAAGACCAGCCTGGGAAACATGGTGAAACCCTGTCTCTACAAAAAAATACAAAAAATTAATCCAGTGTGGTGGCACACACCTGTAGTCCCAGCTACTCAGGCGGTGGAGTGGGAGAATCGTTTGAACTCAGGAGGCGGAGGTTGTAGTGAGCTAAGATCGCACCACTGCCCTCTAGCCTAGGCGACAGAGCTAAACCCTGTCTTAAAAAAAAAAAAGTGAAAAAAACAAAATCAAGGTTCTGAATGAGATCACCTGGAGACAAACTCTAGATAGGAAAGATAAGGAAACTTGGGACACAACCTTGGGGTACTTGAATATCCTAGAGGTTGAGCAGAGGTCAGGCAGCCTGCAAGCCCGAGAAAGGAGCTAGTTAGATAAAGAAACTCAACTGTTTGTGCTGCCTGCCAAGACAATAGGGGTGAGGGACACTTCGTTGGCCCCTGCTATGGTCTGAATATGTCTCCCCCACCCCAATTTCCCGTGTTGAAATCTTGACCCCCCAAGGCGATGGTATTAGGTGAAGCCTTTGGGGAGGAGAGTCTTCATGAATGAGATTAGTTGCCCTTATAAAATAGGCCCAGGGGAACCTCTTTGCCCCTCCTACCATGTAAGGAAACAGGGAGAAGGTGACATCTATGAACAAGGAATCTTGCCTCACAAGACACGGAATCTGCTGGTGCCTTAATCTTGGACCTCCCAGCCTCCAGAGCTGTAAGAAATAAATGAGTATTGTTTATAAGCCGCCCAGTTTATGGTATTTTGTTACATTGTTACGGCAGCCTGAATGGACTAGGACAGCTCCGATACTGAAGAGAATCCAGACATTTCTCAGATACACGTAGAGAAACAAACTAGCTGCCACCCATGCCTCTCCCGCTCCCCCAGATGCAGTGGCACAGCTCTGCTCAAGTGCAGGAAGAAGGGCAGAGGGTTGCCATCCTGGGGGGCTTGTTGTGGGAAGCAGACCTCCTATTCTCCTGAGAAGGGGAAACAGCACCCCCAGGAACAGACCTCAGTCAAGGCGCACAGTCCGAATCTTCATTTTTTAGGAGGGAAATGAAGTTCAAGTAACTTGCACATGGAATGTGGCAAAGTTGGGATTTAAACTCAGATCTTAGCTCTTAACTCAATGCTTTACTACCCACCCGCCCCCTCCACCCCGCCGTCCAACAACCTGGTGAATTTCCACTAAGAGATCATTTAGTTTCCGGGGCTACTAGTCAGTTATTTCCACATGGGCTCAGTGACTGAGTAAAGCTGCTTCTCAAGAAAGGGTTGTGTAAACGAAATTAGAAATGGGTGGGTTGATAAACATTCCCCTGGTACTCTTGAGCAGGCAGGTGCACAGCAGGCAGGCAAAGGTCCAGTACTTAGTTCAGGGCCGTCAGGCACGCTGGGTTGGGATGGAAATGGGTCAGCTTCCCCAGGGTCAGGGAGAAGGACATTTGCCGAGCCCTGACTAGTATATCCCTCCCCTGCTTAACACTCTTTAATGGAATCTCTAGAGAGGGCAAGAGAGGACCTTTGGACAAACTACAGGTGAGCGTAGGGGTGCAATACCGTGCACAGGGGGTGAAGTGGACAGATGAGCACTAAGTGCCAAGACTCAGCTCCTGGATGCTGACAGCCAGGCCTTGGCCCTCCTTGAGATCTAAAGGATGAAGGGCTGAGAGGACCGGGTTCTGGAGAGAGCATCTGCAAAGGGCTCAAGAGAATGAGCAAGGTGCATTCTTAGAACTGAAGGAAGTTCTCTGTGGCTAGACTGTAGTCGGATAGGGAGAGTGCGGATTTGGCTGCAAAGGTCTGGGGCAGGGTCTGCAGAGCCTTGAGATTTGAATTTGAATTTTCCTAGGGGAAAGGGGAAGACATGGAAGGGATTGTTCTATTGTGTTATCAAAATGATACATATCCACAAAGACTCAAAACAAAGGGATGGAGGAAGATTCACCAATCAAATGGAGAGTAAAAAACAAAACAAAACAGGAGTTGTAATTTTTGTCCCCGACAAAATAGACTTTAACAGTAACAAAGACTAAAGGAAACAAAGAAGGATATTACATAATGGTAAAAGAATCAATGCAACAACAGGAGTTAATGATCATAAATATATACACACCCAATATAGGAGCACCCAGATACATAAGACAAGTTCTAAATGACTTATAAAGAGACTTGGACTCCCACACAATAATGGCAGGAGATCTTGACACCACATTGTTAATATTTGACAGACCAACGAGATAGAAAATTAATAGAGAATTTAGACCTGGAATAAGTAAACTTAGTGAATATCTATAGAATTCTTCATCCCAGGTCTCCAGAACATACATTTTTCTCAGTATCATATTACACCTGTTGTGAAAGTGACTAGATAATTGGAAGTAAATCACTCTTCAGCATTTGCATAGCATTTCACAGACTTAAATGAAATATTGGTTGGCTGTTTGTTATTTTCTTCCCTTATTCCTTCCTGTCTCTGTTGTTAAGTACAATTATTGGCATCAAAGAGGTTTTTAATACCTATTCCTACATTGTATTCCAGCCTGGGCAATAGAGCAAGAATTCTGTTTTCTCCCCCCCTTTTTTCTTTCTTCTTTCATAAAAACAAAACAAAACAAAAAAAAATTCCAAAGTGTTTCTACCATGTTATTTATTCATAAGCAGGAGCATGAAGTGATTAAATATCAGTAATTCAGGAAAGTAGCCAATGCATGGATCACAAATGACAGAAAAAGGAAGAAAGAGTTTTTAACAAGAGAGAATTTAAGACTGCTAAAGTAAATTCTCCAGATTAAGATGAAAAAGAGACTTCCAGGTTAAAGAAAATCCTTTTTCCTGCATAAAATCATGGTATACAATAATATTCAGACTATCAAACAACGGTTTTTAAGAGGGCTTTCACATTGGAAAGGAATTAAGCAGAAGACTTCCAATTCTTGTAGCTCTTCAGTTATCTCAAATTAAGAAATAGCAATTAGCAACAGAAAGGAAAGAGAAAAGGGAATAGAAATATGGTTATTAAGACATAGGCCAGACAGAAGGCTTATATTTTAATGATTGTAGTGTTCCTTTGCAAGAAAAGGAAGCACAGGTTTTTTGTTGGAGGAATCATCCTAAACCAGACTTACCAATGAAGCTTATCTTAACCTTGTAGGCCTGTGTTCCTTCCAAGGAACTGTTTCTAATTTCACATTTTTTAAAATTCTTCTTACATAGTGTCCCCGAATCATTTGAGTTTTAAGAACCACAAAGCCTAGCTTTGTCCTCAAAAGCAACTGTCCAATCAGACCATCATGGAATATAGACACAGACAATGTGAATTGGCAATGAAGAGTATAGACCATAAAGACAGTTGAAAATCTAGGCTAGAACAAAGGCATTAACTGAAGTTATTTCTGACTACAGACTTTATCAGATTCTTAGAGAGGAGTGCTAATACTGAAGCCACTCCGTATTTATGCCTGCATATATTATAAAATATATTCATGATTAAGTTAACTCTTGTAGTCACTTTTTTTGGGTTTTAATTCACTTCAAATAATTTTATGATTTACAACTTTATTTTGGTCTAGATCAACTTTTTATTAACAGTATTCATGTGAGTTATGATTTCTGATTCTACCATTTATCAATTCCATGACATTTTACTTAAACTCTCTGTTCCTTGGCTTATGAAACTATATAGTGGACATTAGAATAGTGTCTACCTAGGACTGCTATGGGGATGACATCTATGTAAAATCTTAGATCAGTGCTTAGTGTGTTATTAAGTACTCAATAGCTGATATTATTACTTTCCATGCTTTCTCTGAAGTTTTCTTAATTAGTGTCTATAGTCCCCCCCATACTCCATTTTCTACTGGGATGATGATGGGGTAGAATTGCTTGTTGCTCATCTTTGCTGTTAGCTAGACCATATATCTTCCCTTATTTTTGGCTCATATCACATATTATCATACTGCATCTCTCCTGTTGCAGTCATCTAGTAACTACCTCATACCTTGACAGGATTTATGGTCCTAGTTTATTGTCACTCTTTCAAAATGCACCTTCTGTCCCATTTCTTGGTGCTTTCAATATATCCTATTCCATTCACTCTCCTGCTTTTTAACAACTATTTTATACATTTCTCTTCTCTAAGATTCAATGTCTCCTTCTCCATCCTTCCTCTCAGCTCATGATCCTGCTTCCTACTTCACAGAGAAAATGAAAGTAATCAAAAAAGAACTTGCACCATTTTGTCCCACAGACATCTGTGTGTCTGTGACCACATTCTTTGACTTCCTCATCATGTGATCCATCACTTGGCGTAATCCAGTTGTGTTCCCATGGCCAGCTACTCAGCTTGCACATTACTCTTGCCCACCCGAAGGTATCACTGCACTAATTGGCTATTCTCTTAAATCATCTATTTCTCTTGCTCACTGGATCATTTTTATTAGCATAAAAACATGTTGTATTTTTCTCCTATCTTAAAAAAAGTTGATCATGTGATCAAACAGCATCCTTAATAGTGGGACATTAAGATATTATATAATACCCATGAGATGTGAAATGATATTCAATCATCGCCCATGAAGGACTATGACAAAAACAAACAAACAAAAAAGCTCAATCAGAATCTAATCAAGGCTTTAGACTTAACTCGCTGATTATGTGATAAACAACCAGAGATGGAAGTGGAGTGGGGTGGGGAGTGGGGCTGTAGAGACGCAAAATGTTCAATGTTACAAGAAAGCAATCAGAAAAATTCAGAATGTGGAATATTCTACATGACAACTGGTCCAATCTCTTCAGCAAGTCATGTCATAGGAAAAAATACTGAAGAATTAGAATAAAAAGAGTACACTTGGATCTTGACTTAGTTCCTAACTTGGGAAAAACAAAGTAGCTTTTAAAGACATTTGGAGGAAATTTCTTGGAAATTTCAGTAGGAACTGAATGTTTAATTATTACAGGTATAGTAACAGTACTACAGTGATGTAGCAGAATGGCCTTATTTTGAAAATAGACATATTAAAATATTTTGGAGTGAACTATCTGATGTCTGTGTTAAAGCATGCCCCAGCTGACAGACAAAATGAATTCCCTATGGCTGAGACACTCAAAGTTAAAACAGAATCAGGAGACCATAGCTTGGTGAGAGAGCAGTCATGTACCTTTATTCTCAAAGCAATGTTCTGAAAGTGTCACAGGATCTTCCTTTCTACAAATAAGCTAAACCAGTCTCTGTTGTTGGTGCCAAGATAGACTGCAGAAGGAAATTCCCCAACTGACTACCAATAGACTTCTCGAGGCCAGCCAATAAAAAGAAACATGTGATGTCGTGCTTAAAGCCATCCAGTCTTCTGCATTTGATTCCCGCCTCCTATTGCATCTTGTGGTTTTTGCCCTATAATCTCCTACTCCTTAATCTTTCTTGGGAGTACACTTAAATTTTTCAACAAAGGCTGAATTTCTCCAATCTGAGGATTGCTTTTAGAAAATAAAATTTACCTTTTACCTCTGCAGATCTCATGGGTCTTTTGTTAACATCTGCAATGTACTTTTAAATATCACAGAAAATTTAACATAAAAACACATATGGCAAAATATCAATAATTGTTAAACCCATATAGTAGCTCTACAGACATCCTCTGTCAACTTTGTCATGTTTGACAAATTTTATAATAAAAAGTTGGAGGAAAAATCTCCATTAATTCAACTTTCCCCTCCAGCTAGCACTTCATTTCGCTTCTTTTCACAGATCTTCTTCTCAACAAAACTTCTCAAAAGAGTTGTCTAGATTCACTATCTGCAATTCTCCTCCCATTTTCTCAGTCTCTCACTCTGACACTGAAACCCTTTATCAAGGTTACTAGTGGCTTCCCTGTGGCCACATATATTTGCATTGCCCATGTTATTCAACATTTCAGCTGCATTTGTGGAAGGGATTACTACTTACTTCTTCAAATTGTTCCTATTTAGCCTCTAGGACACCATTTTTTACTTGTTTTTCTCCTATTTTACAGAAACCCTCTTCTCAGTTTCCTTTGCTGGCTCTTTTTTATCTACCAGATTTTTCAACGTTGCTGAATCCCAAGGCTTGGCTTCTTCTGAGTCTAGACTTACTCTCTTGCTTTTCTTATCCAATTTCTTGGCTTTCAAAAATATCTATATACTAATGACCTACAAGTTTTTCTCAAATATGGACTCTCTTATGATCTCCAGACTGTATATTCAACTGTAATACGCCTCTGTTCAGAGCCTGCAAACCATGCCATAGAAATAGTGAGTATATCTCATTCTCTCTCTGTCTTACACTTAAAAGGAGATTTGCTCTTAGAAAGGTCTGAGGTCTGGCTAGGATATAAAAGCAGTGAAAGAACGCATAAAAGAGGAGCTGTGTGAATTCGGACTGGGAAACCAAATATCTGCCTCTGAACCGAAGTTGTTTTACTAATTTATCCAGGAATTGGGATCTTATTAGGGAATACTTGCTTCTGCATATAACTTAAACAAATTAAGCAGTCATTCTGAAGATCTCTAGCACCAATATTCTTCAATTCCCAAAAGTGTCCTCTCCTGTCCAATTTAACTGTTCTGCCCCATAATGTTATGTATGGGGTTAGAACCCCTTACTAACAGGATTCCCTAGCTTCAGTAAAGCAAACTAAAGCTAGGGAAGCCTAAATTTGCTATTTATATATGTAAGTGACTGAAAGATGTTGTAAGATGTAAACTTAAACATATTATTTCTTTGCTTGAAACACCTTAATGGATGTCCATCACTCTTTAATACAATGTACAATGTTCTCCAGCATCTAAGTCCTGTTTGCCTCTCAATTTGTCCAGTCTTTATCTTGTTAGACCAAATGATGAATATTTTGTTTTCAACATCACATTTCCTGAAGACAGAGTAAGCCTTCTAATTTGATCTGTATGCAAAGGAATGAATTTAAGCTCATTCATGCTGAATTAACAGGGACTCTTTATAATGAAGTAAAAGTAAGGCAATGAACATTGTGTTAACTGGCACACATAGCTATTTTAGCAACTTCTGTGTATCTCATTAGTCTCATCTGTATACTGGAGATGATGATGATGATGATGATAGCTTTTTGCATCATAGACTTGTCGAGAAGACTGAATGGATTGGTACATGCAAATCACTTAGCATAGTGCCTAATCATAATAAGAAACCAATAAACTTAATAAATTTTCATTATAGCTCCATTTACAAACGGGAATCATAGGGGTTAAGTATCCTTTTCAACTTGCTACAGTTTCTAAGTTATGAACAAGATTTGAAGCTAGGGAGCTTTTCTCTCTGAGTCCATATGGAATATTACAGGGCTGCTGTTTATTACTATATCAATTCTAATAAAACATATACTCAGGCTTCTGAACAACATAGAAAAATACATGGAATAAGACCTATTCATCATTGTAGAAAATGTGTCCTTCATGGATTGATTAAAAAGCAAAAAAGAAGGAAGTATTTACTCCACATTGACTATACCTATAATTGAACTGGGGATTTGAACAAGAGCTGCAAAAAAAGCCGGTTAAGCCCAAAACAGATTTGTAGACACATCCGTTTTACCTGTTCTAGTAATATTTGCTTTGCCTAGGGGGCCTTCCTCATCTTTTCTATTTGGCAGAATCAAGCACATTTCCACAAATACATCATTTTTGAGGAGCTGTTCCATATTCCTTCCAGAAAAATAATCCCTTTTTGCTACATTATGGTTTTTATTACTAATTCTCATATCATAGTGTCATAATTAGCCTTTGATATTTATTTTCCCTTACAATATAGATCTTTGATGAGAATATTTTACTTATTTTTATCTTTGCTACTCAACTCAGTGCTCACTAAATATTTGTTGAATTATATTGATTTAATTTTTGTTGGATAGTGGGATAGATAAATACATGAAATTCATCATGTGTCTTAAAGAAATTGCTAATGTCTGGTTCATCATTCCTATATCACCATCACCTAGCACAACATACCAGTTTAGTTGTTACTTAAACTCAATTTGGTAAATTAATGAATAGCTGAGTGAATAAATAAATAAAGGCTAAATTTCAAAAGGCTGAGTTTAGAGTATCCCAAATCTAGATGTGAGAGAGCTTAATGAGAGAATCCTGATCTGTTAATATGAACAACACTAATTCATGGGAGAGGAGGGGACATATTTCTTTTAAAAAGTGTAAGTAATAGACATTAACGTTTTTGGAAAATTTTTAATGGTATATTATCACCCATGTACAAAGAAAAGAATTATTTTAATGCTAGTAAGAATATATTATGATATTCACTACAATTTAGTCTTTTATTTTTATTTACATATTTATGTACAATGCTTATAACTAGAAAGAAAGATTTCTTAAAAGCTTTCCAAATTTGGTAATGAATTAAACATTATAGAAATTGATATCCTGAAATTAAGTAAACAAATTCCAGACAAAATTCTTTGGGAATTCTAGAATTTTATTTCTAGCTATTTTAGTCTTATTTTTTCCTCCTGATGAAAATAAAACTATACAATGTTCAATGAAATGTGTATGCTGTTCAAATTGTTCCTGCTGCTTGACTTTACATCATTATTACAATTCTGGATAATTCAAATAAAGTATGAAGTAAAAAACATTAGCTATAAGATCTGGAAGACAATAGAAAAATCTATTATTTACTTCTAGCATGACACTTACCATGAATCACTTCATCTCTCTGATCACTGCTTTTACAATATGGAAACTAGACAGATTAATGCCTACCTACTAAGATTATTGTAAGTAAATGAGAGAAATATCATAAAGTACCAGGTGAGTTACTTTTATGTCAACCAATAAATGTTCTAGGCGAGGTACCACCATATACATGCTGAGTACTCAATAATGTTATTTTACTTCTTTCTCCCTTATAGCTTTTGGCAGACTACTAAAAGCCTGAAAATTCTTTAAAGATATGAGATATGATTTCCATATCTAGAACATTTGGTTTTGACAAGCCAGACTCACAGATCCCTTGATGCTCATTAAGTCTATGCAATTTACGTGTAATCTTTATTCCTGCTTGTTTCTTTTCAGGTATTTATTTGTTTGGTTTTACTTTTATGAGAAGGCATTGTGAGATCGATTAACACAATGCACTCAGATGAATATGTTTCAAAGAAGAATTTGAGAGAAAAAAAAGAAAACATGATAATGGTGATATTCTTGAAATTTTACCTGAGAATCAAATCTGTAATGACATATTAATATTTTTTCCAAGGTCATAAGAAAATGTGTACTGCAAGGATTTGCACTATAATGTATTAGTGAGTTTCAACCTTTTAACTTCACTCACTTAAGAACCCTTTAAGTGAATCATTAGTGATCACAGCTGACTCTTGCAGTGATCTTGTTTCCTGGGGAGTAGTGGTTGGATTTGGGGCTGGGGATAGGGGAGAGTACAGGCTACTAGCAAGGGAATGAAGAGTTTATCATTTAAAAAACTTACAAGACAATTTTTATGTGCCCTTATTTACAAGGAGAAAGGCAGATTTCCTATTAAAATACCATGAGGTAGACACTGAATTACTATGTTAGATGAATGAAGAAATTTGGGATAAGGTGGAATGTCAGATTAGACCCCAGTGGAGTTTAATTAAAAATTTTCCAAATTCAAAACTGGTATAAACTAGTTTTCCTTTTATAGATACCGGGCAAGCCTTAGTTCAGTATTTTGCACAGGCAAATTACATCAAGTCATCTCAAATATCATGACTGGACAAGTGGGAAATCATTTTACATTATCAAACAAAACAAAACAAAACAGTGTCCTGAAAAATGAGAATCAAACATTTTTCAGGACAAAAAACTCCTCAGAATTTCTTTTAGAAAATAGTGATCAGATTTAATTGAGATTACGATTTTATATGATAGGAAAAGATTAATATTTTATACTTCCACATTGTGTAGACAGAGATAATAAAATGTCAACTAGTGCCAGTTCAAAACGTTATAGCAAAATGCATGAAATAAAAACTATCCATCACCTTTTGAACCACTCTTTGTCGACTGATTAAAACACATGAAGAGAAAATGTTACTTACACATTGAGCATACCAATAATTAAACTGAGATTCAAAAAGAGCTACAAAGAGAGTAGTTGGGTACAATGCAGAGATGTAGAAAAATTGTTTGCAGACTGAAATGTAGTTTGGGGGAGGTTAATAATCCACAAACTCCTTTTACAAAACACCTGCTTGAAGTGCAATATTTAAATTCTGCGAAGAACTTTTTAAAGCTCTAAGTTCATTTTTCTCTATGTTTTATCTGTAATTTACCTTGACATTTTTTATGATTACCAAGGATATTGTTTATAAATAAGCATACAATCTCTACCTGACCCATATGTTCCTTCTTGACTCTGGATTTAATTTATGATGACTATTTTATAACATTATATTATTTCCATGGCAACTGTCTTGGTATAATAAATAAAGAATGACTTCAGCTGCTTTATCCTGCAGTGAAGGAGCTAGATTTAAGAAGGGTAAGCTTGCGGTAAAGACAAAATAGCTAAAAAACAGAAATGATAATGAAAAATAAAATTAATTTTATCTCATACCCCTAATATTTTCATTAGGGACTGAATGCATTTACTAGGCAGAAAAATGGCAGGCCTACTCTCTTGTATTCAACCTAAGCCCACTCCTATTAGTGCCACCAAACTCAAGGCCAATTGGTAACTTAGTATAATGCACTGTTACTAATTTAAAGTCCTACTTTGTTCCAATGTCCTTTTGTCTGTTTTCAAAGCCCTAGGTACATTTGAACATATCTTAGCTAAAGGCTTTACCAGATGACAAACGATAAAACCACTCTTTAGAAATCAGCCTCTGTACTAAGAACATACATATTTTCTGCTATTATTTTAAATATTATAAGGCTAAAAGTAAAAATAATCTATGTAAACACACATACAAAACAAAAAGACACATGAATTTTATTAAAAAATGGAATTATAAGAAATTTTAAAATCTATTTACCTAATGTAACAAATGAACTTTCTTCCCAGTTTCAAAATAAATTTAGGTACTGTCAGTCTATTCTAACTTCAATTAAATCCTACCCTCTCCTGAGATATGACATCAAGATCTAATTCAGTTACAAGTAGCAATCATTTAATTATCTTCTCCAGTTATCTACACTGTCAGATAATAGTATTTCCTGAGAACCGCAGATGTCACTGTTGTAAGTAAGAACCAGTTTGGGGATACATACAGAATATTGAACTACACTGACGTATTTAATGTTTTAATGCTTTATGGCTTATAGCAAAAAATTACTCCCAATCTAACTTGCTTTGAATAAAAATACTGTTCATATATTTTTCTAGGGAAAATTACTTAACCACCCTCTGTTTCAGGACCCTTATTCATACCTTCTAAGACCAGGCCTAGCATATAGTAAACACAAAGCAAATATTAGCTTTTATTATTACCACAGGTAAAATATTACTTATTTGGCACTAATATGTACTAGGGATCAGTATCCTAATTAAGTAAAGATATATTAAGGTAAAAACCAAAATTAGTTTGATGACAAAGTTGATGATTATCATACTTTCTAGGTTAATATTATAACATTTATTTTTGCTTTAAAGCACTACTTCACGCTCTACTGTAGTTTTTCTTTTTTCTTTTTCTTTTTGGCATATTTTCCCGTATGTCTAGGTTAAATTTCTTAGACATAGTTGAAGAAAAAGTATGCTCTAGGTTTGTCTGAACTTGGGCAAATTCCAAAACTAGGAAGAGGTCACCCAGAGTTTATACAAAGAGCAAGTTATCTGACACTTTTGTAATTCTTTCTGGTGTGAGAGTCACACTCTTGCAATTGCTTCTAGGACATGACCCTGTAACAGAGATTCCACACAACACTCCACTCTTTGCCTCTCTTCTGTAACTCAAACTCTCTTTTAAAAAGTCTGTGTCCTCTTTGTAATCCCCAAACCTATCTTTGAACTTTCCAATCAGCAGTCAAATTTTGGCTTGCAAAGAAGACTTATAGTCAGAGCATGAGGACATACATGGAGAATGAGGTATTTCTAGGAGTCTGCTATTTTAAGTCTTCAAAAAATTCAAACAATTTTATCAAAAGAAATTTGATATTCCAATAATATGAGAAAAATTTCAATGAAAGCCTCCCTATGGGTGAATGACTCATATAGATAGGTCAGGGTCTCCTCTGTTAAGTTGGTTTGTGATTATCACATGATGAATTAACTTTACAATGTCTTCTATTCAGAATGAGCACCTGTTACATGCCAAAGTTTATGGTAGACACACAGGAAGTATAAAGATAACTAAGATCCAGCCTCCACCTTCAAAGGACTTACAGTTATCAGGTAAAATCACCTTTATTCATGTGCCAGCTATAGTATAATAAAAGAAATTCAGAAACTTATCTTCTAATGAACTGACTGCATTCTAAAAGGCTTTCTGTAAATCTGATTGTCTACAAATCCCAAGTGAGTGAGAATTAAAGTTCATAGTCCAAAAACTAATTTCATTAAATAGGAAATGTGTATTGGTCCCTCACATTCTTGTAGATACTATTTCTGTCACGTGCCTTTTTTTCCTTACTTTTTTATCTCATTAAAAAAATTCTTGAATCAGCTATTTTCCCTGTTAAGCTGTGAATTTTATTACATATTAGGGAAGATTTATTCCATCTACGGTTACAGAATTCATCATTTTCTCACCATATTCTATTTTTACACGTTTATCTTCTTGTTTCTATCAATCATAATTATAAGCCTCTTCTTAGTAGTCTTTTCAGGCATTGTAATTACTTGTCGGTTGGTTGGCTTATTTATCAGACTTGAGGGATTGTATGTAAATAACCCCACAGCAAATGCATTATAGACTAAAGAACAGTGTGACAGCCGAGGCTGAAATGGCAGTTATAGTCCTTTATTGGTGTTAGGCAGAATTGACTCTATTTTCCTCTGGAGTACAGCTTTGTTCATGTAAATGAAAGTTACTAAGTTGAAAATGTGAAAGTAAAGGAGCTTTGTCTATATTATATATTTATTTCTTTATCAACTCAACAAATTTACTGAAAGCTTTCTATATGCTAAACACTGTTGTAGATATAAAGACAATTCAATATAGCATGATGAAATCTAGAAAGGGGAAATATGGAAAAGCTCATGCAACTCATAGGAAGGACATCTAAGGTCCTTATCAGGCTTATCAGAATGGGTAAATGAGGTGAGTTTAAAGGATGAAGGGATTAGGACAAATTATGGAATGGAGATTGAGGGTAAGAGAGTAACATTCAGAATTTGTCTTAAGGGCAGTGGAGAACAATGGAAGATTTCAAGTAAGAGAGTGACAACTTCAAATTTGTATCACAGAAGGTTCATTCTGACTCCATGATTTGGTCTGGGGAAAAGATACAAGAATGAAGATTAGAGTGCTGTTCAAACTATTGCAATAATAAGGTGTATAATGATAGATAATACTGTCTTCAACTATGATAGGGTGATGGGAATGGAGCTCAACAGATCAAAAAGCAAAGTGCTTCAGCAGTTAAACAATGATTTTTGTGTTTTCTCAACGTGATTTTTTATCCTTTTCAGAAACAGCATCTTGCTCTGTTGCCCAGGCTGGAGTATGGTGGCAGCAGCATAGCTCACTGCTCCCTTGCACTTCTGGGCTCAAGCAATCTTCCTGCCTCAGCCTCCCCAGTAGCTGAGACTACCAGCACACATCACCATGCATAGCTAATTTTTAAAATTTTTTATAGAGAAGGGATCTCATTATGACTCTCAGGCTGGTCTTACTATACTTTTAAACCCATATTCTTAAAGATTAAAAAAGTAATTTATTTACTTATGTAGACACAAGTAAGAGTTTGGTTATTTGCATGTACTAGACTTCTATATAGCCTTAAAATTGTAAAATATAGAAAATGGTTGGTATGTTTGCAAATGGCATGTAACATCTTGTGGCTGTATTCTAGGATCCATATTGCCATGGAGAGAAATGTTAGTAAAAGACACTAAAGCCAACTCGTTAAGAGACTTAAGAAATTGTGACTTTATCCAGTGGGCAATGTCAAATTACTTAGTGGTTTACGCAAGGAATTGACAGATGATCTAGTCTTTCAGAGTATAACTGGTACGGTGGACAGACTTTAAGTTGAACCCCATGATATCTGTTTTCAAGCAATTATACCTTTATGCAATCTCCTTCCCTTGAGTGTAGGCAGGACCTATGGCTTTCTCCTCATCACTGCTCATATTATGTTACCTTCTATAAAACTTCATCTTCCTAGCAGACTCACCAGATACACTCTCCTTGCTGGCTTTATTCATCAAGCAGCTGTATTGCAGAAGACCACATAGTAAGGAACTGTGGATGAAATTGAGCAAATAATTTAAGCCTTTAGTTCCATAACTACAAGGAACTGATTGCTCCCAATAAAACCATGTGACCTTGGAAGAGGAAGCTGAACCTCAGATGAGAACTCAGCTCTGGTTAACACATTAATTGTAGTATGTGGACCCTGAGAAGAGGGTCTAAACCATGCCCAGAATCTCAATCCACTGAAACCATGAGAAAGTAAATGTGTTATATAAAGTCTATAAATTTGTGGCAATCTATTACTTATCAATAAAAATCTAAAATAACTAGTAAGAATACTGAAGATAAATTAGATGAGGGAAAGCTGGAAACAGGAAGTCCAGCTGGGAAAAAGAGGTAACACAATGAGATTATACACATAACTGCTAAATGAACATGAGAGTCAGAAAGAGTAGGTTTTAAGCTTTTAACAAGTTATATAATTAATCATCTAGTCACATTATAAAATGGAATGATGATATCCTCTTAAATGGTTTGTATAAATGATATGTGAAGGGAAATATTTATACAGGGTTTAACACAATGCCTATCATGCATTATTATTCTTATGATACTGTTAACCTTTCTGAGGACCAATGAGAGCTGGGAAAGGATAAAGGTAGTGAGAAAGAAAATGGTGATAAATTTGAGCAATATTTTTAGGTGGTAAGTCATAATGTCTGCTCTGATATGGTTAAAAAGAGAGGGAGGAAGGAGTGAAAGATAATGCAATTTCTAGCTTGGATGACTGAATGAGAACGATGCCATAACTGAAATAAAGAGTGCAGAAAGAAAGGTTGATTTGGCTGAGGAGATCATGAGTTCTGCCTTGGAAGTGTGAAGTCAATGTGCTTGTGGGAGGACATCCATATGGAGAGGTCCAGTGTACTCAGAAGAAATTTGGGTGTATGGACAGATTTGGAGATGGTTCAGAATTATGTTACCAATGAACTGCATCGGTATTCACAGACAAACACATACATTCCTAATAATCTTTTTTAGAAACATGAGAACTATTTACTTTTAGTAACAAATACATTATGAGTTTAATAAATGGAGCCCAAGATGAAAAAGTAGAAAAAGTAGAGACTGGGTAAAGGATCCTTTCTTCTTTATCTAAAGGATACATGAGTAAGAAATGCTCAAATACAAAAGGGACATTTATGTTGATTTAGCTTGATGAGGCTATTGCAAGGGCCAGCAAACTATGGCTCCAGGGCCATATCCAGACTTTCATTTTTGTAAATAAAGTTTTATTGGAACACAGCCACATCTATCTATTTATGTATTATCTATTGTCGCTTTCACAATACAACCTTCAAAGCCCTAAAAATTTACTGTGGAGCACTTTACAGAAAATATTTGCCCACCTGGTCTATTGTATAAAAAATGGAAGTCTTCTAACTTGAAAATGGTACATGGATAAATAAGGTAATAAAGGAATATTGCTTGGAATGCCACAACATTCATCTAAGAATTATACAAAACTTTTGTTTCCAGTATATTTCTTTTACTTATTACTTCTAACATTTCTGAGCATGCATTTTCTCAGCTGTTAAATAGGAGTAATACCTCTTCTGCTTACTTCATAAGATTGTGAGCGAGAAACTTTTTTTAAAAAAATCTAGATAGCATTGAACAAATATAAGTTAACATTCTAGATGCTTTTATATTATATTGTTAAACCATGAAATCAATACAGTCAATCTTAAATCACACAAGAAAAATGCAAATATATATTTCTTTATATTGCTTAGTAGAGCACTTTACTAACTAACATTTTCTTTTGTCTTTATCATAAGGTTTTGGGTTAAACAGAACTCATACTGGCATCATCCTTTCCAAAAAAGAGAAATACAGGAAATTAAGGTATTTGGTTAAATCAACCAGCTAGCCAATGGCAAAATCTAAGATCAATCTAAGTCTCTTAATTTCCGATTTGCTTTCTACAGGGCCATATATCTGCAATGCTGACTAACTTAATGGATCAGTCATGTTTGATATACATTTGTCGGCAGCTGATAGACATAATTTTAGTATAGAGAATTTGGAGGTTAAGATAAAATAAGTAGAATTTGTTTAAAGAGACATTGCCTCTTCAAATGCATTTTATTCTTTCATAGTTTGGACTTTTAATACATACTCATTGTAGAATAGTTTTAGGTTCACAGAGAAGTTACAATGATAGTACAGACAGTTCACATATTTGCTGTGCACCCAGTTTCCTCTCTTGTTAACATTCATTTTTAAACTAGGAAACAAATAACTATCATCATATTTCATCTAAAAAGTCAGAAAAGTGAGAATAATATGTAGATGTGTAATACAGAGTTATAATTTTTCTCATTTGACTCATGATTAAGGCAAGATGTTGTTACTTATCCAAGGTCAGATTAAAAAAAATCAATGACACATGAAATTAGAAACAGAAGTAGATGTGTTAAATGGGGATTATGAGAATGAATGAATTAATATATTTGAAATGACTTCAAAATGTGTGGGCTTCTTAAAATGTGTGGACTCCTGCCTAAAGACAAATCATTACTAATATTTAATTGCTAATCTACTTTCCAAAACAACTTATTCTTTCATTAGCTCCTTGTTTATTTGCAACATGGCCTAGCTTGGTTCTTGGTATATTTGGATGCTGAGTGAAGACATGCAAGTTTTTCCTAATTTAAAAAGATAGCAATGTAAATGGAAGTGTTTTTGTAATGTAAACTTTAGAAAAAGAAGTTGTGCGCTCATCTTAACCAAAAAAGGAAAGTGTTTCTTATTTTAATCAACTTATCAACTTATGGGTACTTTTTAAAATTTTTATTTTTTTTTACATTTTTATTTTATTTTGCTGTTGGGTATTGGTTGCCACTCAAAAAGGTGATCAGATATTCATTGCTGAGAAACATGGCTCTCCAGGAAAATCATTCAAATACAAAACATCTTAACTTAAATATCATTTTTCATGTTTTTAAAGTTTTCTCCAAAATGTGAAGTATAATTATAGATACATAGATATGTATTTCAGAAAGTAAAACTTTCATCTTGATTAGTAACTAGTAAACAAGATTTTGTGTATTGAGTGCTTAGCTGCTAATAGCATAATAAAACTTTTCCTGTTATACTCTTGATTTCTATCAAGATTCTTCTGCTTCTGCAAATTTCTCTGCATTTAAGCAACGTCAGATAAATGGGCCATGGTTGAAGAAGTTTTCCTCTAGTTAAATAGAGGACAAGCATAATAAGTTCTCTAAAGCCATGTTTCAACCATAATGAAGGCCAGATTTCCTCTCAACTTTATCAGAATCTCCAATCAGAGACAATGGTGTGCCTCTGTGAACTGAACACAGAATTTGGACTCAAAACACTATAATAATCATGGATCTTCCCTTGGGTTTGTGTTCAACCTTGAGTATTTTTATAGACATCATATATTTACTGATAAAATAATTGTATTAAATTTACTTTCACAACATTTGTGTGTTTTTGGAATGAGATATTACATGACAGAATTCTTCATAGATGTAAATGGTCATATTATGGTACTATCACATTGTAATATTTTGTTAAACTTGAAACATAAATGCAGAGCTTATGCAAGAAATTGTGTAAAGAAAAACGTTATTACTCATTCAACATCCAGAATAAGATAAATTTTGCCAAAGTCTACCAAAAGAAATGAAGATACCAATCAACCTGTACACTAAATATTGAATCAAAATTTATATAAATAAAATGTAAAGTTTCCAAAACTAGCTTTATCAGTTGCCTTACTGTCCAGAGTCAGATGCATTATATAACATATATACACACAAATCATTTTAGTAAATTTTAATATTAGTTTCATACTTGATATAAAATCTGAAAACTCATCTGGGGCTTGTTCTGGGAATGTATCCATCATTTGTACCCTTGTGCCAGAAAAATAATGTTTAGATTCCAATTAACCAAAACAGAAGCAAACTTTTGGAATACAACCTATGTATAATTTGGCTATTGTTAACCTAAGCTTTTTATGCAGTTGGCAATGCTGAAAACTAACAATTTTTTAAACAAGTATGAAATAGAGATTGGTGTTAGGATATATGAAGTTAAAAGTACAAAGAGATTAAGAAGAAACAAAACCTGTCCAAATAAACTAGCATTACTAAAACTGAGCATCTGTTCAAATGGATGATTACAAATAACATGCATTTTATTTGAATAAAGATTGAATTTGAAAGAAAAATCAAAATAAGAAATATATACATATGTGTATGTAGAATCAGAAATTCAAGAAGGAACACGTTTGTTCCAAAGCATGAGCAAAGCAGTAAAGAAAAAAGTTCAAAAAATTTAGAGAAGTAACATTTAAAAATATATTTCTTGTTAAAGAAATATTTATCCTGATCTTGTAACTCAAATGTATACCTACCATAGAATTTATTAAGGTCAATAGACTTAACTGTAAATTTCAATAAGCTTAAAAGCAAGTACAGCTAATTTGAAAATGGTGAGGGGTAGGGGAAATTCTCACGGCAATAACTTTGCTTTCTAAATTTGTCCACAGGGTAATTTTCTTTCATCCTTCCCATTAAAGATTTAAGCACAAATAAACCAGTCTCAAAGAAACACTTTAATAAAACAAAATTAACTCAAAGTTACTGATTTTTGCAGTGTCAGATCTTCATAAATCCATTTATTAAAATGTATTATAAATATCAACTACATTTTGAAAATATACATGTAAACACTTTTTTTTTCAACCTATGTAACAGCCTCGCATGTATTCAGTTACTCTGAGAGAAAATGTTAATTCTATATGTTAGAGTCCTTCTAGAATCACTATTCCCTAGACAGTAGTGAGAAAAAAAATGGGCTTTGGAATGAAAGAGTAGTGCTACGTCTTACAAACTTGACGGTCTTGGGCAAGTTATTTAGCATCTCTAAGGCTCCGGCTTCTTCTAATGAAAAATTAAAGAGATAATATCAAGATTATAGTAAGGATTAAATGAGATAACTTTACATAAGAGAGCCTAGCAGGTCTTCATAATGTTAGTGTTTTATAAAATTGAATTATATCCTACTATATTTTATTTTATAAATTAAACTGACAGGCTGGAAAGACAGCAGATTATACTCAAAACAATTAGTTAAAATAAAATCTAAATTCAGAATGCTTTCTATATTCCAGGGATTGTGCCAGGTGTCTGATTTACATGACTAATTTATTTTAATCTTCATAAATAACTCATAACAATGAGTTAAGTGCTACAGTTATAACCATTTTGCTGATGAGTAAAATGTTTAGAAAAGTGTATTGGCCAAATATCAAATGATGAGGCACTCTGTAGCCCTCACTTGAACTATTCCAAAGGTTTCATTAACCACCTTTGAAAATAGTCACAAACATGAAAATGGACATAATTAAGTAAAGTACGGGAATTTCAAATCTGGCAATAGCAAGGGGAAAAAACAACAAAATATCCTTAAAAAAAAAAAAAAAGAGGAAAGAAAAAAAAGAATGCACCCTGCATAGCTCTTATAAAAGATGTCCTGAGAGTATGATTATTAATCACCTCCTAACTTCAAGCCCCTGTGGTTGCTTGTGCCATTTCTATAAAAATCTGTGGTTTTTAAAAAGAAATTTCATCTGTTATGTATCTTGAAAACAATCTCATTACAATCAAAGACTTCAGACCTACATTAACTTGGATGATCATATTTTTTGGCTTGATTTGTAGTTCCATAGGAATTCCCACATTCTCTATATTGGACAATATAATGAATGAGGCAAAAAGGGTATCACTTCCTCATTCTTATTTTAATCTGTGGGGTATTTTGTATTCATAATAAAGAGTAGGGGCTTAAATCACATTTCAAATCTCTACCAATTTTCCTGATTTTGTAGCATATTATAACTTTCACAGATTTGTGACCCATAATTAGATTTATAATTAATTTAAATTAAATGCTTGTGATAATTTTCAATAGCTTTAAAAAATAATTATATAATGACCATTTGCTTCTTATTCTGTAATAAGTCTATGTACTGATTATCACTAAACAGCAAGAAGTTCTTGCCTTCATATTTTGTAATTTAAATAGGGAATGATATAAGTCTTAATGAAAAGCCCTTTAAATTATACTGAACATTTTTTTCTTTTTATCAGTCAAAATACTTACTTCCAAAGATTGAGATGGTGACTTTACACTTCCAATACTTTAATTATAGTTATTCTTTATTTCACAACATAAATAAGTAGCTCTCTTAATTTATCAAATATTGAGCCAACAGATTCATTGACAGCCCTTAAACTAACTATCTATTTTTCATTTGGCACTTTCTCTTGTAATCATCTTTTATGCATGTTAATTTTAAGTTATAAATTATTATCAAAACCTTAGTCACAATACACTATCAATAAAATCAAGAATTCCATTTTCTGTGAGCTCTCAAAATATGATTCCATCCATTTCTAGCCTTCCTTTATCTATCTAATCTATCACCTATCTCCATATTATTATATACCTATCATATTCCTACTATCATCTATGTATCTATCCATCTATCTATCATCTATCTCCATGTATCTACATATGTAACTATCTATCCATCTAATTCATTTTTTATCCATATCTGAAATCAAATTTAGAAGCATGGTTTCTTGAATGGAGCAGTAGAGAAGTTAATTGTGTTATACCAGATTGCCAAACAGAAAAAAAATTGAAATAACTAATGTAAAATAAATGAAGAAGTTCAACAAATTATAAAAACCAAAGGGTGTAACCATGCAACTCCATGGACAGTGACTACACATACAAGCAAATGAAAGCAGCTGACCACGTACCCACACACCTTGGCAGAGGTGCACTCCACACTCGTCGGCCACCACCAAGACAGATGATCTCTGACGTTCCTTCCAGTCGATAACCCAATGAGCATGAGAAGGTCAGAGTGTCACCAACCGCAAAGTTGAAACCAATTCGGTTACCATATTGAGGAATACCAGGATCTTCACAAGGTTCAAGGTTATATTCTGTAAATTGAGAGAAAGATTTCCCCAAGGGGGAGGAAAGGACAAAGAAAATGATAGTGGTTACTTTTAAGGGTATATTCTTATTGTTTTTAGAACCTAGTCAAATATTTTAAAGTGACTATGTGAATAACTATCAGAACATACAAATGGCACACATACTTTGATTCTTTTGTGAAATATCTAATAACTTGATAAATATTTTTATGTGTGGTATTCAAAGATGAGACTATATAACCTTCTGAGAAATATATAGCTATTTATCTTATTTTTTTCTGCATTAGAAACATCTTCACTTAATATACTTTTGACTTATAATGGCATAAGAACTGCATATTTTCAAACACAAAATAACATTTGAAATGAAATCATTTGTGCTTTTGAAATGCATTCTGCTTAATGTTTTACATTTAAATGATAAAGGCCCTCTGCTTCTTGTATACAACTTCAATTAATGCATATTCAGAAAAACACATGACTTGAGATGCAAGGGTTTATGTGAGACTGAAGTGATCATCCATTGAAAATTGTTATATTATGGATTTTTACAGGAACTTTTCCCCAGGCAATAAATGAACATTATGAAAATGAACAACTAAACAGTCTTCAGGGTATGAAACAGTAGCATTGATCAAACATTATAATTTCTATACAGTCCTAAGAAGAAGTAGCTTGTCTAAAAATATTCCCAAAGCAGTTACTGTGTAATTGCAATAAAGAACAAGAGGCATTGTTTTATGTTGATTAGCTAATATTTTACACTTTAAAAATTTTATTTGCACTTTTTAAAAAAAATATTCTAGGTTACATTCATTTACTATTCATGATAAAATAGCTTAATGATTTTAGCATCCAAACATTTCCATCCAAATACTAAAATAATTGTTTAAGAACAAGGTTAGTGCTTGTATCATTTTAATGTTAGCCAGTTGGTATAAGATTTATTTATTAATTTGTGTCTGTGTTAAGAAATATCTAGTTGTGTTCATTCAAATGGAAAGTAGAACTCTAAGCAGTGGGAATACTTTTTATTGTCTTTGGTCTCATATATTTGTTCCCCCCTGTAATCCAAGTAATACTACTGTCTATAACTGAGGTTATACTAGAAGAAAGGAGGAAGTATGTTAATTTGATTATAGATTATCTAATTCCAGAATAATAAATTAGGTTTATCTTAATCCTGGCCTGTGGACTATGCCTTCTATGCCTTATACTAGACACAGGATTGTAAATTAAAGAAATGTAATTATTGTACTTCTAGTAGATTTATAGCAAATTAATTTATTTTATGCTTTTTCCCTTATTTATTACTAGAGATAATCTTCAATGTATTCCAAACTTTCCTTAAAACTTGACAACTATTTCTTTGCTTTCTTCTTTTTAAATTTTTCTTCTTTTCTGTTACTTTTCCCTCTCTGTTTTATTGTCAGTTATGCTCATAGCTTGAAAAATTGATGTTTTAAAAGTTATTGAATGAGCTCCTTTTTTTTATTTTCTCACCAGAGAATGTAATGTTAAATCCTTCATATGATATTGAAAAATCTGAAATGAAACGCAATTGAGCCCTGAAATTTCCATAGAGACCAGCGTTGATTGTTGGAGGAAGATCTGAACCAGTCAGGCGTGCCAGTGGTTGGGTAAAACTGCCGTTCTCTGTGATCAGTAAGTAGTCATGATGATCTTCTAAATGAAAAGTGTGGAAGTTGAACTGCACACCTATTTAAAAAATAGAAAAATTGAATTTACAAGTACATCAGGAAAACACAGAGAGTTACTGTCAAACTATTAGACAGAACTTTCCTTATATTTTTTGAAAATGAGAGGTATTGTTATAAAATATTCTAAATATATAGTTATATAGTTTATTATTCTTTTTATGTGTGTTTTTCCTTCAGGTTCATTATAAGAGATATAGTGAGTCATGTCTTGGAAACTGCCTGAAAATAAAATTAAAAATCAGTTCCCAAAAAGGAATTATCTGATTTTCTGAAAATTTTGAGAGAAATACATATCTTTTGTTTATAACAGAGGTGCAACTTCCTGATAAATATTGTACATACCTCCATTTCCTTCTTCAATCTCCTCAACCAACATAAAAGCAGTGCTTAATATTATAGCACTTAACTTCCAAATATGTGTGTTTATTTTAGAAGAGAAATATGAGATAGGCATAGGGCATGCTATTTGTTAAATGAATGTAATTATTCTCCATTTATTTATTTGTCACACATTTCAACCTGTGCACATAATTTTCTTGAAAATTTATATATAAATGTTCTGCTCAGTGAATTTTCACAAACTGAACACCTTTGCAAATAGTATCCAAATCAATAGCCACAACATTAGCAGCAACCAGAGCCTTCTTTATAAAACTGTTCTGTCACTTTAGTTTTCCAAAGGTAACCACTCACTCAACTTCTAATAGGACAAATTTTGCTGCTTTGTATATATATTTTGTAGTTTCTAGAATGGAATCATATAACATACACTCTTTTGGATCTGACTTCTTTTACTCAACATTAGGTATGTGAGATTTCTCAATATAATTGTGTGTAGTTGTGGGTGGTTCATTTTTGGTGATGCATAGTATAGCATTCCACCTTGTGAATATACCACATCTATTTCTCTGCTCAATTGTTGATGGTTACTTAAGTCATTTGCAGTTTATCACAAATGTAGACAGTGCTGCTTGAACATTTTAGTATTTCTTTGGTGAATGCACATGCTTATTTCTGTTCAGTATGTATCTAGGAGTGGAATTACTGAATGATAGGGTAATAATATGTCTTCTGCTTTAACAAATACTGTTTTACAAAGTGGCCATGCTTATTACATTTCCATAGACAATATGGTTGCTCCATATCCTCTCCAATACTTGAAAATCTGGGGCTTTTTAATTTGTTCCATTCTAGTGACTATGTAGTGGACTCCTTGTGGTTATCACATTAGTATTTAATCACACTGTCAATAAAACATGTATAAGACTAATGACTTCACACAAACACACACACTCAAATACACATAATATACGGTAAAGTGCCATATGAAACAAAAAATGGCTGCCACAGGGATCCTTCCTTTGAGGCGCTTTATTTTTTTGTACCTGACCAAAACAATTACCAAAGTATTTGCAAACACTTTTACACTGTTGGTGGGAGTGTAAATTAGTTCAACCATTGTGAAAGACAGTGTGGCAATTCCTCAGGGACCTAGAAATAGAAATTCTGTTTGACCCAGCAATCCCATTACTGGGTATATACCCAAAGGATTATAAATCATTCTATTATAAAGACACATGCATACACATGTTCATAGTGGCACTGTTTACAATAGCAAAGACCTGGAACCAACTCAAATGCCCATAGACGTTAGACTGGACAAGGAAAATGTGGCACATATAAACCATGGAATACTATGCAGCCATAAAAAACGATGAGTTCATGTCCTTTGTAGGGACATAGATGAATCTGGAAAACATCATTCTCCAGCAAACTAACACAAGAACAGAAAATCAAACACTGCATGTTTTCACTCACAGGCGAGTGTTGAACAATGAGAACACATGGACACGGGGAAGGGAGGGACAGCGGGAGGTGCGGGGGTGGGGAGGGATAACATGGGGAGAAATGCCAGATACAGGTGACAGGGGGATGGAGGCAGCAAACCACATTGCCATGTATGTACCTATACAACAATCATGCATGATGTGCACATTTACCCCAGAACCTAAAGTACAATTTAAAAAAAAGAATAAAGAAAATTCCAAAAACCTCAGAGTATGACAAGTAACATTCTTTATTCATTTACATTTTTGTTCCAAATGTTGGAAATTCTTAAGAGTCTCCACTGTTATTAAAAAAAAAGTGATAGAAAATGAGACCAAAACAAATAAACTGAAAACACAAACATTAACATAACAAAATTATTACTGCATAATAAATCAGCAATTTTGTATTTGAGAAAGATTTGAAATATATAAGGTGCTATTTTCAGATTATTTTTCAAAAATGTAAGTTTTGATTTTTTTTTCTTCTCTCTATAATGGGCAGGAATACCAGAGCCCTTTTAGAGGGAGTCCAAATATTAAGTCAGTTTTTCAAATGTTCTATAGTATAAAATCAGTATTAATACTAGACAGATGGAAAGAAAATGGAATTTTGACATAGTAAAGAGAAGATGCTTTGCTCTCCAGATTAGCTGCTACAGAACAATATAAGGGTGGAAAGTTCAGATAAGTCAGACTTATTTCTGCTATAAAGCTAAGAAATAGTTGTACAATAGGAGAGACAGTAGATTGAAAAAAAGAGAAATAAATCATCAGGTATACTATTTATATTTTTCAAGAAAAATGTGCTTGTTCTGTTACACATAGAATAAATTATTTTAAAATTTCATTAAGTAATTATTGGTGCCCACAAAGCCACTGTCAAGTATTATTTACCTTTCTGAGCCCTTCTTACCCCATCTGTAAAATGGGATTTTAATAGAGTTCTTTTGCAGTTTAAATAAGGTAACATGACAATGACTTTGCACAGTGACTGGCACAGAGGCTGTATTCAGTAAGTGTTATTGTTATTGATCAGTTCCCCAAAATGAGAGCTATTGTTTTTCCTGTTACTTAGTTCTGGCCAGCCGCTTTATAAAAAGAAGCTGCTGTTCATCAAGTCATGGATTAAATGGTAATATTTGCTTTCTTTCATTATTGCAAAACAACTGAAGACTTTCAAAGTAGTGCCAAAGGTCAATTAATCCAAATAAGTAAATGATCCTGAGAAACTACTATATTTTAGCCATTACAGAATATAAATATTAACTCATGGCCTGAAGAAAAAGATAAATGAATGAAAATTTTAAGCATTCTGCCAAACTGTTTAATATAAGTCAGTATAGGAGTATTGAAATAGAGGTAACTAGGCCGGGCACAGTGACTCATGCCTGTAATTCTAGCACTTTGGGAGGCCGAGGCAGGCAGATCACAAGGTCAGGAGATCGAGATCATCCTGGCCAACATGGTGAAATCCCATCTCTACTAAAAATACCAAACAATTAGCTGGGCGTGGTGGCTCGAGCCTGTAATCCCAGCTACTCAGGAGGCTGAGGCAGAAGAATCGCTTGAACCAGGGAGTCAGAGATTACAGTGAGCCGAGATTGTGCCACTGCTCTCTAGCCTGGCAACAGAGACTCCATCTCAAAAAAAAAAAAAAATACAGGTAATTAATTTGTCATAGGTCAGTAGAGGTGTCTAAAAATGACCTTCAAAAGTAATGACCATCCAGGTCTGGTGCTCACACCTGTAATCCCAGCACTTTGGGAGGCCTAGGCGGGTAGATTGCTTGAGTCCAGGAGTTTTAGGTCAGCTTGGGGAACATGGCAAAACCCCTTCTCAGCCAAAATATACAAAACTTAGCTGGGTGTGGTGGTATGCACTGTAGTTCCACCTACTCAGGAGGCTCAGGTGGGAGCATCACTTGAGCCCAGAATTGAAGCTTCAGTGAGCCAAGATCAGCCTGGGTAACAGAATGAGAACCCATCTCAGAAAACAAACAAACAACAACAAAAAAATTAAAGCAATGACCTCCCAAAGCAAAAAGGCAATGACCTTCAAAAGCAAGAAGTTTGTGGAGGTGCAGACCTAGGATAGACATTTCAGAAAAAAGAGGATTAGACAGGCAAAGACACACAATGCTAACAAGGCAGGGAGAAAAAGTCAGTGGTTTCAATATCATAATTACTTCTTGTAAGAATGCTAATTTAAGATGCCCAATAAAGGTAATTTATGTTACAGACTTATACTTAAAGTAAAATAATGCTAATACCTAGGTTTTAGTTACAATCATGCCACTAGCTATTGCCTAAAGGGTGCCATTTGACTTATTTTTTTCCTAATTTATAAAGTAATAAGTGTGGACTATGTTTTATTCAAGTACAGTCCAACTTCTAAGCGTCTAAGGGTTTTTTTCTGATGTACATTTTTTTCTCTCAAGGTTTCCAGTAACTACTTGTAATTAGCATCTTGACTTCTACAATGTGTTTCAGGAAAATCAGTCATGGTGCCCTTGTGAATAAGGAGCCATGTAGGCCGAATGATGCTGTAGTTAACTGACTTTGAAACTATTGAACAATTGTGTGTGTTCACACACCTTTACTTAATGTTAATGGTGAAGAGATTGCAGATGGTACATTTAAACTTTATTATTTCTTAAATATTTAGATCTATCTTTGTAAAGATACTTATAGACCCTTAAAGTACTAATTATCATGCTTATATAAGAATGTAAATGAATATAATATAATGTAATGTAATATAAATGTAAATGAAATGTAAATCACTTTAAAGTGATCTCATAGGAACTCTGAATCAAAATCAATATGATAAAATATAACAGGGGTAAATATAAAACTTTGCATGGAAGACAGAAAAAAAGCAACTGCATGATTATAGAATTTTAGCAATTGAGTTTATCTGTATTTTAAAGTCCCAGTAACCTAAGAAGATGATTTAGGTTTCTGCAAACTCTTTATCAATTAGTAGTATAACGTGGCAGCCAAAAGTTAATTAACACAAATACTGTCTTCTTTAATGAAAATAATTTCAGTGTTTCACTATGCCATGATGTGTTTATTTTAGAAAACCACATTTTAAAGAGATAAGCTGGAAAGCATCCAGAGAAAGTTGATTAGAGTGGTGATGAAAATGAAAGTATTATCTTATGATGAATTAAAGGAACTAAGAGTGTTTAGTATGGGAAGAAAAGACTTGGAATAAGGATCTAGGGATAGTGGACATGAAAAACATGGTAGTCTTAAAAAGGTGAGTTGGTGTGTTTCAGGAGCTTTTGTTTGGAGCAAAGATTAGGCTGTTTTTATGGTGTAGCTCCAGAGAGCAGAACAGGGATAATGGCTGCAGAATAATTTTTAAACAATTAAATACGTAAAAAATGAGCAGGTTTTCCCAAGAAGTACAGTTCACATCAACAGAAATATCCACAACAGGGCAATTCATCATGTTTTTTGAATACCATATGGAGAAACTAGTTTTCCAAGTAAGAGATTAGACTCTGTTACTTTGGATATTTCTCACAACTTGGAGATTTTCTTTTCATGTAACTTTGGCTACACTTTGGAAGAGCTGTACTTCAAACAAACTTAGTTGGCTCTTAAAGGCATCTACATCTGCAAGTCTTGCCATGTAAATACAGATTTAATTAACACTTGTAACCTATGAAGATGCAAAACCTTAAGTGTTAATTAAACCTCTATTTACATAGCAAGCAGTATGTAGCCCTCCACTCCGTTCTATAATATCAGGGAGCTTATCTTAAACTCCATTAATCTACTGCACACTGGAATAATAGGACACTTTGGATAACTTTCAGTAAAGTCTTCTATTAATAAAGAGCAACAAAAATCAGAGTTTTTGAAGTCTTCTACCTTATTCCTGCTATTCAGTACCAGAATACTCATTTTAACAACATTTTTCTCAATAATATTTAGTTCATTGTAGAAATCTAACAAAAACAGTCCTGGCATAATTCTCATTTCCTGATAAAATAATTTGTAATTTTATCCAAGCAAACTTTATCTGTGAAAACACAATAAATTTAAATGTATTAAACACAAGCTTTTAGTTTTAATTGTAATAACATCTTTTCATTGCTAAAAGTATTTTGATTTTTTTAGATTTTCTATATTAAAATCAATAAGTACAATTTAGTAGTAAAATTCAATAATATAGTACACCAACAGGCTAAAAGAAAGAATACTTGTCAAAATTAGATTTTAAAATGAATAAACTAGCTCCCTTAGAAGATTAGCTCATGGAGATTTTCAGGTAAATAATTTTAATGTGTTTTTTGTTTTGATGTATTAGAATGGTCATTTTACCATTGGTAAGTTGTTACCTTGATAAATTACACTGTACATTGGTAAAATTGAAGTATGCACTTATACATTTCTAATTATAAGCGATATTTGCAAAAATGAATGGTAAATAAAACATTAGTAATTGTTTAGCAGTCCCTCTTTTTAAGCACTAAGAAAATGAATTATTAATTATGTAAAATTGTTTGTTATGGATTCCTAAAGGAATACATGTCATTCTTTATAGGATTCCTTTCAAAACAGTGAAGTAGGTTGTAAAAGTTTTATGAGTTTGGTTGAGTCTCATGAATGAACCGTATTTAATATTACAGAGCCTTTTACTTATTTGTTTGTTTGTAAAAGGACATTTATTAACCTCTACCTCATGCAGAGTGCAATTTTACACATTCTAGTTTAATTATGTGAGACACATATGCAGCTCTGTATACTAAAGAATCTGAGACAGATATTTATAGAAAGGCTATAAATTTATAAATTATAAACAAAAATAAACATTTATAAACAAGTGCATATAAACATATAATAGTTGTTTTAAAATTGGCTCAGCACATCAGAGCATCTCATATACCCCTTTGAACTCCTGAAATCAACTTCTTAACACTATGACAGAAACTAAAGCCATCTGTTTTGGGGTTTTCTTGTTATAAAAATTTCAAATGACATTAGTTTATTATATCAAAAATAAAAAAATATCTCATATTGCCAGCCTGGTAAAAACATGAGCACAATATGTAATACTATAGAAAGGTAAATATAATTTTTTGTGGCAATTATTTAAATTAAAATTTGTTTTAGCATATTTTAGTATTGATCTGTTTTTGCTCATGCAAAATAACATGTAAAGAACAATGAAATAAAAATAGATTCAATTAAAATTCAGAAGATAGCCCAATTATTATTTCATGAGGCAAATTACCTTTTCCATGGGTTACATCAACAGTCCACGTACAATTCAGAGAATTTGGATAAAATTCCGGGTAACCAGGTGATAAGATTGTTCCACTAGGCCCTCTAACATCTCCTCCACACAATGCTGAAATACAAAGAAATACAGCCATGTGATTGGCAGTGAGAGAGGCAGAGTGTGAACAAATCTCTTATCTTCTCTCCTGAAATGAGGAGTCTCGTTATCTTTGCTTAAGCTACATCCTAGTAATAACAGGTATATGTTAAGACCTTTTCCAATACTAGGAAATCATTTTATCCACTGCAAGCACTAGAGAAGGAAAAGGTATTTAGTAGCATCTGAGAATTACTACTGTTCCCAAGAGAACATGGCTCCACTTTCCACATTTGAATTTGAAGTATATACTAATACATTTCTAATTATAAGCAATATTTGCATAAATTGATGGCAAATTAAACATAAGTAATTAATTGTTTAGCAGTTCCTCTTATTAAGCACTAGGAAAATGAATTGTTAATTTTGTAAAATTGTTTGATATAGATTCCTAAAGGGATACGTGTCATTCTTTATAGGATTCCTTTTAAAACTGCGAGGTGAGTTGTCAAAGTTTTAAAGGCTGCTTCTGTACTTCTGTATTTTTCTAGGAAATATTATGAATAAAAAGGATCTTTTGAGGGGGTGTAGTTTTGTAAGTAAATATTCTAAGATAAAAATAAGTTAATAATCTGAGGTCAAAAAATTAATATTTGATTTGATATTCATTTATTTGAGAACAAATCATAGTTTACAATGTCTTCTACATATTCAACAGCCGTCAGTGCTTATGGTATGCCAGACAATGTTATCAAAATTGAAACCTGGAGGAGCCAAAAAAAATATTGCCTAGTGAGCACTTTTATTCTATTGAGAGCAGAGAATCTGTTGACCCCTTATTCTATTCACTTGGAAAGGCCACCTTTTAGACATAGCCAAGGGCAGTAAGAGTCATGAATGCAACATGTACCCTTGTCTAATTTGATTCTTGCCCCACTTTCCCAGCACACTAGAAAAGTGAGTTTTGGTTTTGTCTCTTCCTAAAACACCTAACACTATAACATTATATGAATTTGTTCAGTGAAATATGATGAGTGAATATGTCTACTGAATTAAAACCTACAGTCTCTGTTTCAAAGGATTATATGTCATACAGCTAGGATAAAATTTCTCAATGCACAGAAGAATGAAAATTAAGAGAGTTAAAGTAATTTAAAATACACAAAAAGTAACAAAAAAGAGGGATGCGAATTTTTAGGAAGTACTTCAGATATGTGCTCCTGAGCATGCACATGTATGTGTGTGTTTGTATATCTGTGTGTTTGCATGGGTGTATGCATAAGAAGTTGAGAGAAAGTTTTTCTGTATATCAGTATTCTTTCTAATAAAGACAATTTGTCAAGTATCCTACTTCTTGAGAAGTTTATTGGGAGAAACTTCTTGGGAGAGTTTCTTGGGAATTTTTTGTCTGTAAGCTGTACCTATATACCTATGTAGAAGAGGGAACTTAAAGGGACAATCTGTAGGTAAATGAATAAATCTATGTAACACATAAACACATTTAAAAATTTAGGAGGAATGGCCAACAACTAGCATATTAATAACAAACATTCATACTATTACTTTAACTAGAATAATTTGGCAATATATAGAATATAGTTTTATAACAAAGTGGAGATTTATGTTATTTGAAAATATCATTGGATGCAGACATTGAAGATAATTGACTGAAAGATGGAATTTCATAGTAAATAGTTGGGAAAGAATGTAATTTAAGTTTTATTTTGAAAGATTAAAGTAAAAACATGAAGTCACATATATTTTATTTTATATCTAATAAAACTTAAGATAAAATTACAATGATTTACTAATTCTAATATAAAACAAGACCAAACACTGTTTTGAACTTAAAAGGTGGCTGGCACTATTGTGCAGATTTTATTAACATTAACTCAGCCCCCACAACAACCTTTTGAGAAAAATGCTGTAATTATTCAATTTACTGGTGAAAAGGCAAGTACAGAAAGAACTCAAACAGTTGAGTTACAAGGTCGATGATCTTAAGCAGATTCTTGAACTGTGTTGATGTTTTTTTCCACATTAAGAATACTATTTTAGCAAGCTATGATATTCTTAACTTATGTTTGATTTTGTAACACTTCCCTCACAAATGATCAATGTATAAAAAAAATCTCAAGGGCATCATTTATATCCTCAGAGATACATTTAATCCTTTCATTTTCAAATCACTTTTTTTTTAACGCACCTAACACCTATTGTGTCACCATCCTCATGTATGTTCTTGAATTTATTTATCTCTTGTATTTGACTGAAATAGTTTTCCATCACCATCATCAGCCTCATCATTTTCATCAATCTAATGAAATTTTTCATTTTTCTAAATGGGATTATTTTACATTGCAAATGTTTTAAATTGCATTTGTTTTATATTGTCAGCTTTTTTTTTAAAGCAATTACAAGAGATTGCACAGCAACAGATGCTAATGCTAAATACAAAGTATGTTTGAGTTGGATTAATTTTAAAAGTGGTTAATTCATTACTGAATATTCTTTCATACTGATGATGTTTGCTTATGCAAAAACTATTCCTCCTATTGGAAAGATAAGAATGTGTAAAAGCTTATTAAAATCAATTATGAGTCACCTAAAATATTAAGATGAATAAAAAAGATTTAAGTTTTTATATGTGATGCTTTGTTTTATATTTTCAGATACAGGATAGAATTCAAATATATTATAACAGATATAGTTGTATAGAGATAATTATAAAAATTTCTCCAAAAACAGATGACTTAAAAAGTGAATGCTGAGATATAAGTCAGTTTAAGAGTATGTATGGGCCATTCACTTAGTAAATGTCATTAGAACAAGACTGTCTAAAATAGGTGCCATGGAGCTCCTGTGTTATCTCCTGCTACTACATGTTCAGAAAGAATTCCATTTTATTCCAGCAACCTTGCTAATTGATTCCATGTTTCTTCAGGGACACTGACACTTTTGTAACAGACATAATAGGATTATATGTTCTTGTGAATGGGAAATAGACAATCATGTATCAAATGAATCTTTGAAAAACTAAAGAACTCAGAGTATGATGAAATAAGTACATGTGAAAAATTCAGTTACTTTATGTGAGAGCGAACAGCTGGCAAAGAAAAGCATCTAAAAGGATAAAAAGCACCTAAAAGCTAAAAATTTGTGGCACAATAAGCCATCGTACTGACAGTCCAATTAGTGGAGAACAATTAGCCAGGTACACAGTAATCTTGGCCAGTAGGGTTTTTTTCTCCCTGATTTTTGCCACATATGATACTGCTTTTTCACAGAATAAGTATCCATCAGAGTTTTGAAATAGTGAAGTCTCTTCAAAAGCTGAGCACTTGAATATAATTGCCCAGACCTGTAAATTTTAACCATGTCCTTGTTAGTGATACACACTGGACCGGTGCTAGTCTGTCTATATCTAAAACAGACAATTTTTAAACCAGGATCCATTAAAACGCTTTGAGTATTGGATTGAGGCATGGAAATAAACATCTATTACACATCCCATTAATTTTTAATTTGTTGATTTGTTTGCTTTTAATCTCATCTCTTCTTTTCCTATTTTCAAGTCTCCCTGTTATGCCCTTAAACTGAGACTGTTTATACTTGGGTTCTAGACACAGTTGTTTATCTTGAATTCTAGAAACCTAAACGTTAATCCAGGTATTCTTCTGCTGTTTTAACCTATGTATTCAAATCTTTTAGTAAAACTAAAGAAATAAGGGAAATAATGAGATTTAAGTCCATTCCGTTCCATCTTGGTCTGCCTCTTAATGATTTGAGTTACATTGAACCACTTAACTTTTTTAGTGTTAAATGTCTCAAAAAATAAATTTTTTCGTGTTTTGCTCTCACGTAAAGTAACTGAATTTGTCACATATAAGCATAGTTGAGGGAAGGGCTAGAAAAAGCCAAATCAACATGAGATAATCTGAGATTAAAATTGGGGTCTCAAGACAGAAGGTGAAAACAGAGTATGTCTTAGGCAATTCAGGACATAGCACACCTACACATACATTAACAGGGGAGATGTCTTAAGCAACAATGCCCAGTTCCTGAAGGGTTGCTTCAGACCCGGCATCTGCTCTCAACCCTAGCCCATAGCTCATTACAATCTCATGTCCCCAGTGCATAGAAAACATCATTCATATGTGACTTTTAGCATACATGCTGTCCTTAACACTTGATATGTTGGACAAAGCAAAATGCTCTCCTAAATATTCTTGTTTGGTTTACCTTACAGCCATTCAAATTTCAGTTTTATCAAAAATACTCCAGAGATATTTAGGAGCAAGATCTATTAAAAGTAGTTAGTAAAAAGCGTTATTTTTAAAAAAATCAAATCTCTGTGTCACAGGATATCTTTTACAAATACATGTTAAAGCAACAAGAACACCTGGTTCTTGATTATAAAAATCTAAGAAAAATAATATAATGAGCATAACTATTATTCATTCTACTAACTCAAGAAGAATATAAACGCTGCTATCCTCATTTTTATAGTGTCTATATAGCATAATTAATAAATACTGAGTTAGAAAATCAATAGGTGGTTATAAGGTAACAATAAATGTCATATAAATATAGAGAACTACAGAGTCTAGGAAAAGTCAAGATTATGCCCAGTTGTTTTGTTCAGGAAAAGCATGATCAAGTTCATTACATTTAAAAGTTAATTATAATTTTGATAAGCATAGTTGAGGGAAGGGCTAGAACATTCCAGGGTAAAAAGAACAAAATTTATGGAGGCAAAAACCAGAAAATATATATGCAAAATCAAAAGCAATAGTAAGTATTTCAATTTCATGGAGAATGTAGCTTCATTTCATTCAACAGAGATTTATTGAGTGCCAACTGTTTGACAGGGACTCTTTTTGGCATTGAGGGTGCAACAGTGAATCTAGCAAAGTCCTTACTACATGGAGTGTATATTCTATTAGGAAAGCAGACAACACCAAAAAATATTATAAAGAGAGTAAAAAATACTAGAGGAAAAATTTAAGTGGCATAAAAGGGGTTACTTTTTTGTATAATTACTGCAATAAATTTTGAGTGTATATTTTCGAGTGAAGTCAGGGAGTGAGTCATGTGGTTCTATGGGGGAATCCTGATTCAGGAGAAAGGAAGAGAGGATTGGAGGGACAGAATGGGAGGAATGGGAAAGGGTTCTCATATTGGGAAAACTAATCAGGAGACATATGTAGCTGGAGTAAGTTAGGATGAATGAGGAAGAGAGTGGTTAAGGATGAGGTGTAGGAGGTAGTAAGGGCCCAGAATAGCTGGGGTTAATCAAATCATGCAAAAGTCTTTGGATTTTATTCTGCCTGGGATGACAGATGCAAGAAGGTAAGGCGTTGTCCTGATTAACCTTAATTTATAAAAGCTTACTCTGTCTGCTTGTCGGAAACTAGACTTAAAAGTTTAAAAGAGGAAGCAGAATCATTCTTTAAGAAGTGAAATTTTTTAAAAGTAAGGCACGGAATTTACAAAATAGTCTAGAATCTAGCAAAATAATGTCTGTTTCAAGATTCAAAGTTTCTCGGTCAAGAGTGAAATATGAATGAAGAAAGGATCCATTTTTACTTCAAAACCTAAGTATACACACAGAAAATAGAATTAAATCAAATTATTATTTTTCTTTTTTATAATTGATAGTAAAAATGGTAATGTCCTGTTTTTCAGTTACACATTCCAAGTAGCACAGAGTATCTATAAACTATTAAAATGGCTGTATATATAAAAATATATATATATTTCTATATAAAGTCCTTAAAATAAGCATATGACATCACTGAGAAAAGAATAACAAATTTATCATCTATCTTTTATTTTGAATAATTTTAGTATTGTTCTATTGTGTAGAATGTGGGCAGGTGACAGTGTAGTGGTAGACTTGTGCATAGGATCTGGATCTAGGCTGCCTCGATTTAAATTCTGACTTTACCATTAATGAGTGGAATGACACACGGTAAGGTTCTTAATTTTCCTTTGCCTTAGTTTTATCATCTGCAAGTGGTGATTAGAATAGCACTTATCTTACAGAGTTATTTGGAAGAGAAAATGACTTAAAATACATAAAGCACCTGTAGCAGTATCGGCACATGTTAAAAACTCAATAAATACTAGTCATCACCATTATTACCACCATATTACATTGTCTGGTGTGCTTTGTGAATCAGCTAATCATGGGATATAAAGACATCACAAAAGCTGATGTATGTTACAGTGAAGTACACTGTACACAAGTATTAGCCAGTCTAGGCCAATCAAGCTTACATTCTTGGAACAGGGCAATAAATTCTGTTTGTTCATTTCTCCCTTGTTACCTCAGGAGATTTGGACTAGTTACCTCTGGGGCAAAAGTTTAGACTGAAGGAAAGGTTTGATCAAATCTGTTCACTAGGTGATATAATAGTTGAGTTTAATATGAGTAGACAGGAAAAAAATGATTAAGTAGCTGCTTTATACAAAGCTTAGACATTTTTAAGTGAATATAATATTCCATCCTTGTCCAGTTACACTCAACATGAAACAGCAATACAAAAGAGGAGGCCAGATCATAATAGAGATTAAAAGTAACATGATTTGATCTTTTAAAATATTCATTGTAAGAATGCAGGACAGAGACTTCGGTGAAAAGGATGTATTCTTCAAGGTTAAAGATCATGAATTCTGTGATTAGTCACTTGAGCTTTCATTTCTAAGCAATAAAAAGCCATTGAGAATTTTGGATATGGAATATAGCATGAAATAACCTTAGTCAGAAACATGAGGTGGGATTGAAAAACTCAGAAATGATTGCTGTTGCACTGGTGAAAAATGATGAGGGCCTGTGCTGCTCCTGAGAAAACTGGATATATTTGCTTTTATTATTAATAAAAGTTAAGCATGTTGATATGCTTGCCATTTTTTTAAATCTTCCTAGTTCTTAAAATATTGTCTCTATACCTTTTTTTCATGGTGAATGCTCTTTATTCATGCCAACCTTGTAGCTTTATCAGGGTCTGGCAAAAATAGGACCTTTATAACACTATGGTTTGTCTCAACCATAGGAATAGATGAGCACATGACCAACACAAGGCCAATCATAAAAGGGCCTTCTCCTTTACTATAATTACTAGTTTAGATGTGGACTAATTGAACACCTTCCCTGGGATTTTTCTAATTAGAATAATAAGGAAGAGCTCTCATTCCTCTCTGAACCTGAAGATACATGGCTATCAACTTCCATCTTCCTGAGAGTGTATACACTATTGCCAATTCCTCATATGGAAAAAGCTTAACAGCAATATAAGAGAATTATGTGACTACACAAAGAAAAGTCTAGGAGGAAGATGGAGAAATTCTTAAAAAGTTTTGAATTTATGCTTATTATTAGCAATGAGAGGTATGCCACCTTGCCTTTTCTACTATTTGAACAGTTGAACAACAGCTTCTGCTTTCGTTTTTAAAAAACAGAGTCAGGTTTTTGTCACTTACAATCACAAGAATGTTGACAATTACAAATGTTATCATACCTAATTAAAGGAAGATTTTTGATGATTTGTTTAAATCTTGATATAAAAACAAATTAGCTTAAAAATGTTTAAAAAATGATGGCACTGACAGTACTTGAAAATTTAATTATAAAATGACAAATGGCATCTTCTGCCTTAAGAAAGAATAAGTATAGAATTTGAAAATAGTGCTGTAAATAGAAATTAAAATGTATAGTTAAATAAATAATACATAGATTTACATTTGGTGTGCTTTTTGACAAGCAAGTATGCAAGCACTTCCTAATCTTAGGAGAAGCAGTTTCTTCCACTGGATTTTCACATACGTTTCCTGAAAAATGAAGCACTTCTGACTTATCCTCATAGAAACAAAGAAGCAGTAAAGAACACTGGCCTACTATTAATTATAACGAGAAACTTGCCACAACAGGGTAAGCTAAGTAAACTACCATGGTGCATGTAGATGGTTAGAATTTTGGTAGACAGGCTGGCCTTCCATTTGAACTGGGACATGTTGCCATTCAGGGCAGGAAGCAAATGCGGCATTTTTTCCAGGACTTTCTCTATACCAATTTGACATTTTCAAGGCTGTTTTCAAAAGGTCCACAGTATGGTCTTAAAATAGTTACACAGGTCAGTTTTAAATATATATGCATATATAAACAGAGTAGATAAATAGTATCTTTAGGAATGGGATAAGTTTGGCTGATTAGCAATAGTCTTTATTTCATGAATGGTTTGATAACATGAATTTGCCAGAATTCAAAAGATTCCTTTAAAATTCTGAAAGATTTATAATTATGGTAAACCCCATGTAAATCACTATATTGATTTTTCTATTTATAAATCAGCATATTTTGCATGTTGAATGAGGTATTACCATCACAAGTAGGGAGTGGATGACTCCACCAGTGGTTTTTTTCACATAGAAGGGGCTCTTCATGACTCAACCTGTATCCTGGATCACAACTAAATGAAACAGTAGAGCCAATGGAGAAATCATGACCATAGCGACGACCATGCACAGGTATGCCAGGATCCAAGCAAGAATACGTGTTCACTGTAACACCTGGAAAACAAAGGGAAGAAAATAAAAAGTAAGCTTGATTGGATTCAGATTTGCTGAAAAGAATTCCTAGTTCTTCAAACAATTACAAGCAATTTTTACAGATAAAGGTACTCATATCTCATTTTTAAAATCAGCCATTTATTTAATAAATTTGTTTTCTTATTTCCTACCAGTAAGGATCAAATTCAGGTCATTTAATTATATAAGAACTTGATGAAAATGTATAATTATCTGTAAAATTTTGTATTATAAATTTTGTGTATATATGCACATATATAACAGTAATAATCCTAGCAATAGTTAACATTTCTTGAACTTATTTTATTCCAAGCACAGTTCTAAATATTATACAAAATTGTCTCATTTAATCACTAAAGAAATAAGAAGAGTAGAGGCATTTTGCAAGGTACGAAAATATGAAAACCAGAATCATCCTAAGTAAAACCTATTAGTTCATTTCCTCTGGTGGCAAACTGCTGCTGTTACCAATAGTCTCTAGTACACTTCAGTGTCTCCTGATATTTTCCTTGCAATTTACAATCCCTAGCTGAGATCATACCATGGCAATGCTTTTCCTTTAATAAGATATAGCTTCTCAACCTTGGCACTAATGACGTTTTGGACTGGATACTTCTGTGTTGTGGGTGTCCTGTGCATTGGAGTATGTTTAGAAACATTCCTGGCCTCCAGCTGTTTGATGCCAGTAGCACTTCTTCAACAATGACAGTAACAAATATCTCCAGATATTGCTACAGATTTCTTGGGTGCAATAGTGCCCTCAATTGAAAACCACTGACATAAGGCATAACAAGTAATTACATTTTTTCTTCCTGTATAGGAGATTTAAACAGTGAATAACTACTATTTCTATATTCCAAAAATAGTAACTAACATTTTTAAAATTTTGTAATTACAGGAAATCACATTTATATAACATATTTATCTGTATTGGCTACTCAATTTAAAAATAAAGCTAAACAAAATAGTACAAAATAGAAGTTTAATTTTAAAGAGGGAAATTGTACATTTTAAGTATATTTATCAAGCATATTCATTTCAGCTAAATGCTATTATTTTAATGAGAAACTAAAATATAATAGAGACAATTTTATCTTCAATACAAATTTATTTTTCATTGCTTTAATACCCTACAACTAATGGCACAATATTCAAAGTCATCACTCTGAAAATTAAGATTCCCAATTTAGACTTTACTATTCTAAATTGTCATTGTTTCCCAATGGTCATTCTTTATATCAATCAGATAAGTCTCCTCACTAGTTTTATGTGTTCTCTCAGAGGAATACCTTCAGTTTTCCCCTTAATGTACACAATCTTCTCAGTCTTTAACAGTAAAGTTTAGATCCCCTTCCTTCAAGTTTTAATTTCCTCCAATGTTCCAGCTTACATATAACTTTCCTTTACATAAAACTCTAACATTGTAATAAAATCATCTAAAATCAGAGAAATGGGGGGTTGCAGAGGTCATAGACAATGCAAATTACAGTAAAATTTAATTATTAAAAAGTGATTTTAATGGTTTTGGTTACTGACCTACATAGAGGTCAACGAATATACGGCATTAATAATTCATTTGCCTTTCTTGGCTTTTCAATTGATAAAGTAGGATGATATATTTCTTTTGTGTCTTTCACTGTGCTGCATTGACCTGAGAGTCATGAAAATAAGTCTAAATAAATAGTTCGTAATTTATTGACAAGCAAATAACTCAAGGCATAATTCAAGGCAATGGAAATGTTGCAAAATTGAGAAAATGAGAAAGGTTATGATGAACTGATATCAGTATGATTTATTAACAAATAGGCATTATTAAAAATTAAAGAACAATTGGTAAGTAGTTTTAGAAGATTCTTTTTTTTTTTCTTTGAGATGGAGTCTGGCACTGTCACCCAAGCTGTTGGCCAGCTTGGTCTCAATCTCCTGACCTCAAGCGATCCACCTGTTTCAGCCTCCAAAGTGCTGGGACTACAGGTGTGAGCCACTGCACCCAGCCAGTTTTAAAAGAGTCTTAAATTTCGGCAATGCACATAATTTTTGGAAGTACAAGTCTGGATTATGTCAAACGGCATTAACGTTTTCTCATTTTTCTTGTTTTATAGAGTTTGTTTTTTTAAAAAAAGTGGAATCTCAAAATAGACATTTTTCTTATTTATGTAATAAAAATACTAGAACATTTTATGTTTCTATTTCTACTACTCCTCCCCTCAAATATCTATTGATCATAAACTATACATTCTTTTAGATATCTACCATTTTCCTTAATTGGAAAAATATACATTCATATGAAAAATATATATTTGGACATGAATATATGTCTATAGGTTTGTTCTGTATACATTTTCAATTTTAAAGTTTTGTATAATATTTAGATACACAAGACTTAATTATATTCATATTTCAAGCAATACAACATAATAAACACATGTAATTTTTCCTGGGGAAAGAGTACAGAAATAAATAAATTATATTCCTAAAGTCTACTCTTTGTTGTTATAAGTTTAATGTGTTTTGAAAGTTATAAATAATCTTATCTATTGATATGGTTTTTGTAATCCCTGTGTTTTGGGGGGCAGATGGAATGAGGTAAAAATGCCTTGGGAAAGGGAATATAACAGAAACCTGGGGTGCAAGCAGTGGTGGCATTGCATGCATTCCTTTGTATAGGATTTTGGTTGCCTGGGGAAGTCGAATTACTTTCCCTTTCAATGAATTGATTAAGAAAAATAGAAATACACCAAATGTTGAATGTATTGTTAATGTTCTAATTAGTAATCTAGTGATTTTGAGGTTTGTGAATAGTTCATTTGAAAAAGATTTAGTTATATTCAGCTAAGGAAACAGTAAAAAAGAGATGAATGAGAAGGCTTTTTGTTTGTTTCTTGATAAGAAAGAATTTATGATGTTGAAGATTATTTCACTGGAGTAAATATACTACAAGACTAATAGAATAAAATGAGAGAAGGTAGTTTCTTACAGACAAATTTAAATACAAAGTTACTGCATCCTACTAGATTTGGCCAAATTAATACCAATGTGGCTCTAATCAATCTCAATGTTTCTCAGCTTTCAGCTTCCACTTTTTTATTTAGAGCACTAGCCCTAAAAAATAACTTGGACTATGCCACTAAGGACATATAAGTGACAAACTTGCTGACTGAAGGTATGCATTTGAGCAGACCTTCTCATTTTCATTCCTTATCTGACTAGATTATGTAGGAGAAATGTAAAGGCTATCATTTATTGAGAACATACTGCATGTTAGCAGTTATACTGACACATTTTCCACGTTTTGTTACATTTAATCTTCAAAATAGTCCTGTTTCTGATAAAGACCACATACTTTGGGTGGAATGGGATTGAATATGATTTACTGGGTAAAGAATACAGTAATGGAATAAAAGAAAAGCTGCTTGCATATTGATATCAATTATTTACTAGTGAAAATTACTTTTTTGAAGTAAATTTTTCTTCTAAATGACTAATTTGACTCAGCTGTAGCATACATGTTATACTAAAAATCCCAGTTAAGGCACTTTAGTTCATTTGAACCCCTAAGTATGTGTGCATTTTCTTGTTGCACTTTATAATGATGTTTACAGAACATACTTTCATGCCACAAAGCTCAAAATAAGGGAAAGTTAATATAGTTAAACGATACTGTAGATAAGATGATTAACAAAAAGTAATGATCTATATTGACAATTATTTTTAAAACCCATGAGTTCATTGACTATATCTATTTAAGATATATGTCCAACAGCAAATATTAAACTATATATTTCAGATGCAGAAATTTTTTCTTGAGGGGAAAGGGGTCATAAGAGATTTGAATATAAAAAGAAGTAATGTAATATATGCACTTGAAATAAAGATGTATGTTAATAACCCTCTTAAGTGTGTTGTTAGATTCATTTGCCAAAAGTGCATTTTATGCAAAGGTATATGGCTATGCATTCACGATGAAACTGTATGCATATGTAAATGTATATGTATTTGCACACACATAAATCTTATGCAATACAGCCACACATGTGCAAGATGTTTACAAAGGAAAAAAAAAGCTTGTTTCTATGTTCATATCAGCATCAAAATTTTTCAAAACTCAAAAATATTTTACTTTTTAACAAAACCATGAGATTTAATAGGGATTATAATGATTCCAACTCTATGAATTATAGCTTGTATTAATATGGTTTTCTCTACTTATATTAATCATATATTAATACATATATGTATACAGTTTACTTTTTAATTTTAATATGATTTTCAGCATTTTATGCAAAATAATAAAATTAAATATTTTAAATGGAAAATATGTGCAATTACTGTGAGGAAACTGTAAAAGAATAACTGAATTTGTGAAGTAAATGCTAAAACTTTCATATCTGTCTTAGACTGACAATTACTGACTATTATCTGCTTTATAGAACACACAAATAATTGGTACATAAACTTATTTTCAAATAATGATTTGATACTTCTGACATTTCTTTAGTATTTCATTTAATAATATTATTAGATATATATTGCTGGAAAATTGATTGTAGAATTTACTAAAACACACACCTTATAAAGCATTAACCTTCTTACAGATGAAGGAAAGCTTTGATTTAAAATAAACAGAGCTACTAGCTCTTTTAGTAAAACTATAATAATACAAAATGTAGGGCAAACAGAATGAAGAAATCAAAAAATGTTATCATTACTTACTTTCATAATGAATCTTGAAACCATTATTGGAACGACTGTTGTCTGTTGTAAACAGAAGGTATATAAAATTACTGCTGCTAAATAGAAACTGGGGCACTTGGGTGCCATTGTAAGATCCAAGCAATGGTGACAGAAGATTTGGTCCATCATGAACTTCCAGAACATCATAATTCAGTTCAGTCTGAAATCTAAGATTAAAAGACATATGTGAAAATATATTTAGAATTAACACTATATAGAGAAATAATGCTTTAGACTACTATTTAAATTACCATTTAAAATTTTTACCATTTTGTATTTTAATTTTCTTTAGCTTATCTAATATCTAAGATGTCATTTAAGACATCATCATTTGTCAATACCAAAGGTATAACCTCTCATTACTATGAAAAATTGTTATTAAAAAGTTATGTGTATACTTGTTCCTAAGTATAATTCTTTCAAATACTATAATCATCTTCAGTAAATAACTGGCCTGTTCATGAATTAAACATATTATTGGAGTTATCTTTGGTTGCCTTCCTCATTTTTATGGAAAACCATGTGGTTTACATTTATTTTCGATCAGATAATCAGATTCTCATCTTAATAACATATGCATTTCAAATTTGACATCTGCTTTAATAATTATTTTTTATTCAAGTGCTTTTTATTGATACATAACATTTATACAAATTTTTGGACAAATCTATTTTGGCCATTAAATATGTGATCAAGTTGGTATTTGAAAACAACTGTTCTAAGTAGGTAATAACTAATGATACTGCATTTGATGTTTACTAAAGGGTCAGCAGCTCTACTAAAGACTTCATCTGCATTAGTATATGTACTCCTCCCATTAACCCTATGGCATAGCAAATATTATTAAACACACTTTCCAGGTAAGAAAACCAAGGCCTTCAAAACTTGTTTTTGTTTGTTTGGTTCTGTGTGTGTTTTATTGTTTTTTTTTTTTTTTTCGTTTTTTGTTTTTTTTTTTGAGACAGAGTCTCACTCCATCACCCAGGCTGGAGTGCAGTGGTGCCATCTTGGGTCACTGAAGCCTCTGCCTCCTCAACTCAAGCAATTCTCATGCCTCAGCCTTCTGAGTAGCTGGAATTACAGGTGTGTGCTACCACACCTGGCTAATTTTTGTATTTTCCGTAGACACAGGGTTTCATCATCTTGGCCAGGCTGGTCTCTAATTCCTGGTCTCAAGTGATCCACCTGTCTCAGCCTCCCAAAGTACTGGGATTACAGGCATGAGCCGCTGAGCCCAGCCGCCTTTAAAACTCAAATAGTATTACATTATCTTAAATAATAGAAGTAGGCATCAAAAGCAACTCTCCTGGACTCTAACCTCTATGCTATGATGTCTCATTTTATCATTGGATTTTTGGTTGTTCTGCTGTTTTCAAGTCTTTAAAACATATTAACTTATTTTATAAGCATCAATCAACACAAAGCTACTTTTAATATGTATAACACCTATTTTAATAAAAATAGCATTTTGCATTCTTTCCTTGCGCTCCAAGGTTATACCGCACCCTGAACCTGGATCCAAGAGCCGAATTGCGGAAAAATCTTCATGTGGACTCACAGAGTACTAAAATCTTTTTCTCTTGCCTATGATGTTCTTGAAGTCTAGGAAATTCTTTTTCTTACTTTAACCAAGATTTTCCTACATATTTTTCTGTTTACCTTAAATATGTGAACAGTAAGACCTCTTTTGTCCTCACATTGTAGGTTATTTCCTCTATTTTACTGCCACAATTTACTATGCCTTTTGTGACACTAATCACAGTTGTGTTTACTTTTTAGACAACTGTCTCCCTTAAAAGTCTATCAATTCCATGAGGTTAATCAGTGTGTTTTTGTCAATGCTTTGGTTACAGCAGACACTCAAGAAATATTTGTTGGATCAATAAAAGAATGAATGCATCTTAAAGTTAAAAATGCCTTGGTTTTCTTGCAGGTAGTTACCAATTTTACCAAAAAAAGTACTCAATATAATAGAATGCTTTAGTATTAACCATGTATTTTTACCTATTTAAAATGCATTTTCCAATAACGTTTCAGTACTTTATTTCTCTAGTTATTTCCAGTACACATTAAAAAATACTGGTTAGTTTGAAATATCTACTAATTTTCAGAGAATTACTTTTACTATCATACTTGCCAGTCTTTTGCAGTGTTACAAGATTAAACCACTTTATTCCTCAAAACCAAAATGAATCCATCTCAAACCTGGTCAAACAAATGCCCAGAACTAATTGACTGGATTCAGAAAACGTTAGAAACTTTATTTCAATATATCATATCAGTCTCTGATATTATTATGAACACAGCATATGACATATTAGTCAAAATTAAGTATATAATTTAATACTGTTTAGGATGCACAATTGAAATAATTTTCCGTTTGTACCACCATTCTTCCTATTAATCAGTAAACAGTATATGTGAATTTTTGAAGTGTATGTTAATTCTAATTTTGCAACTTGGATTATATTGCATGTGTCTCATAAATGTTTTCAATAATATAGTGTAGAGAAGGAAGGATAAAGGAACACTAAGTTATTTAAATAAATGATCAGGCACTTAGAAAATGTCAATCTATTATTTGGTTGCTTTGTAGTCACTCTATTGTGTATATTGAAATTGGAGTTTCACTTTGATAGCTAGTCAGCTGACAACAGCCAAATTAAAATGCACGGAAGAGTCAGGGATTACTTTGAATTCAAACATAAAGATACTTAATTCTTTTTTTTTTTTTTTTACTTTACATACTTATAAATTGATACCAAATCTTTATTAGCAAAGAAAATGAAGTAAACATTGTGTTATGTCAAAAAGAGTAGTTTTCTCCATAATAAAGGAAAACGGAACACATATGACAGGTGAGGAATATGCAGAACCTGCCACATTAACACCAGTAAGAAATCTTAACTAAAAGACTCACTTTGCAATGGCCCATTAATCACAGAACAATTAAATACTACATAAAAATTATACCTACTTACATATTAGAAATAAATTTCAATTCACCCACAGCTCCAACACTCTCAAATGGATAAGAAAAAATGAAAACTAAAATGGATAGAAAAAAAATTTATTAACTGACTTAGGAAAAAACATTTCCTATTAAACCTCAAGTACCACTGATTTAAGGGTATCTATGGAGGCCAGGTGTGGTGGCTCACGCCTGTAATCCCAGCACTTTGGGAAGCCAAGTAGGGCGGATCACTAGGTCAAGAGAGGGAGATCATCCTGGCCAACACGGTGAAACCCTGTCTCAAGTAAAAATACAAAAATTAGTTGGGCATGTCGGCACATGCCTGTAGTCCCACCTACTCAGGAGGCTGAAGCAGGAGAATAGGGGAGAGAGAGGTTGCAGTAGCCGAGATCACACCACTGCACTCCAGCCTAGGTGACAGAAAGAGACTCTGTCTCAAAGAAAAAAAAGCTTATCTATGGAATTCTCACGTTTCCTTGCAAAAGCGGAAACCCATAGTCCAAAGATCCTCCTTAAGAAGGAGCCACAGAGACCGGGCCTGGTGTCTCATGCCTGTAATCTCAGCACTTTGGGAGGCCAAGGAGGGTAGATTACTTGAGGTCAGGAGTTCAAGACCAGCCTGGCCAACAATGTAAAACCCCATCTCTACAAAAATACCAAAAAGTTGTAATCCCAGCAAGTTGAGAGGCCAAGGCAGGTGGATCATGAGGTCAGGAGTTCAAGAGCAGCCTGACCAAAATGGTAAAACCCTATCTCTACTAAAAATACAAAAAAATTAGCCAGGCATGGTAGTACCACTGCACTCCAGCCTGGGCAACAGAGCAAGACTCTGTCCCAAATTGAAAAAAAAAAAAAAAGGCCAGGCCTAGTGGCTCATGCCTATAAACCCAGCACTTTGGGAGGATGAGGTAGGCAGGGTGGATCACAAGGTCAGGAGTTTGAGACCAGCCTGACCAACATGATGAAACCCCGTCTCTACTAAAAACACATACAAAAAATTAGCTGGGTGTGGTGACACATGCCTGTAATCCCAGCTACTCAGGAGGCTGAGGCAGGAGAATCGGTTGAATCCAAGAGGCAGAGGTTGCAATGAGCCAAGACACCAGCCTCGGTGACAGAGGGAGACTCCATATCAAAAAAAAAAAAGAGAAAAGAAAAGAAAAAAGAATGAGCCACTGATAAATGCAATGTGTTTATAACTTTGCATGATAACTCATTCATAAGTTTTTGAGCATTATACAATAATTAATTTGCATCAAGCTTTCAAAATTAGTGATATTTACAGGATTTCTTTCGAGTGGGAGTTTTCACATGATTTAAATTCTTTAGACAGCATCTTGCTGTCACTCAGGCTGGAGTGCAGTGGTGCAGTCTCCACTCACTGCAACCTCAACCTCCCAAGCTCAAGCAATTCTCCCACCTCAGCCTCCTGAGCACCTGGAACCACAGGCGAGCACCATCATCCCTGGCTAACTTTTGTAATTTTTGTATAGATGGGATTTCGCTGTGTTGCCAGGCTGGTCTCGAACATCAGGGCTCAAGTAATCCACCCTGCCCCAACATCTCAAGTGCTGGAATTACAGGTAAGCGCCACTGTGCACAGCCCATGTGATTTTTAATAACTGTTAAAATTGAAAAGTTTCTTGCATTTTCCAAACTACTGACATTTCCATCCAGGGTGTATTCTTTGATTCACCATCTCCAGTGTGCACTCACATATGTCTCTGAATGGAGATGAGAGCAATGAGAGCTTCGGCATATTCTGTATATTCCTACAATTGTTCTCCAGTATGAGTCCTTTTATGGCTTTGAATAGAACTGGGGTATCTGAGGCCTTTACTACATTCTTTGGATTTTTTCCAGTGAGTCTTTTTACGTCTTTGGAAACTAAATGCATTCTCATATTCCTTACATTCATAGGATTTCTCTCCTGTATAAATGAGTTATTTCTTTCTCTCTCTCTCTCTCTCTCTCTCTTTTTTTTTTTTTTTTTAGAGACGTGGTCTCACTATGTTGCCGAGGCTGGAGTGCAGTGGCTATTCACAGGCACAATCCCACTACTGATCAACACGTGAGTTTTTACCTGCTCCGTTTCTGACCTGGGCCAGTTCACCCAGGAGGTCACCATATTGACGCCGAATTTAGTGCGGACACCCGATCGGCATAGTCCACTACAGCCCAGAACTCCTGGACTGAAGCGATCCTCCCATCTCAGCTTCCCGAGTAGCTGGGACTACAGGCACGCACCACCGCACCCGGCTTTTATTTTTTTTGAAATAGAGTCTTACTCTGTCACCCAGGCTGGAGTACAGTGGCGCGATCTCAACTCACTCACTGCAGCCTCAGCCTCCCACGCTCATGCGATCCTCCTGCCTCAGCTTTCTGACTAACTGGAACTACAGGAGTGCACCATCCCACCCAGTTAATTTTTTATTTATTTATTTTTTTTATTTTTTTTTTTTTGAGATATAAGTCCTTCTCATGCTGCCCAGACTGGTCTCAAACTCCTGGGCTCAGGTGATTCCCCTGCCTCAGCCTGCCAAAACGCTGGCTACGCCCGGCCAAATAAGTTCTTTCATGAAGTCTAAGGTAATTTGAAAAAGTGAAGACTTTACCACACTGTTTACAGTCAAAGGGTTTTTCTCCGGTGTGAATCATTTCATGTATTCGTAGGGAGCTGCGCCACCCAAAGGCTCTACCACACATTTTACATTCATACGGCTCTTCTACACTATGAGTTTTTTCATGTCTTCAAAAACAACTGCGATAATTGAAGGTTTTACCACATTTATTACATCAATAAGGTCTCTCTCCAGTGTGAGCTCGCATGTGCTTGAAGGGACGAGGGACATCTGAAGACTTTGTCACATTTTTGACATCTGTAGAGTTTTCCTCCGCTATGAGTTTTTTCATGTCTGCGAAGGGAACTGGAACTACTGAGCTTCTTCCTGCATTCCTGACACTGGTGCGATTTCTCCAGGTCGTGAGTTCTGATTTCGTGTGTCAGAACGTAAGTTGCAGAAATGAAGCCTTTATCACATTGTTTACATTAGTAAAGTTTTTCTCCGATGAGAGTTCTAACATGAATTTGAAATAAACTGGGATAATCGAAAGGTTTTCCACTGTATTTACATTCATAGCGTTTTTCTCCAGTGTGCATTTTTCCATGTTTTCTAAAGAAACTGGAAACAGTGAAGGCTCTCACGATTTCCCTGCAGTTATAGCGCCTCTTTCCAGTGTGAGCTCACCGATGGATCTGAAATAAATTGGGAGAATGAAAGGCTTTCCCGCACACCCTGCATTCATAAGGTCTCTTTGGAGTTGGTGTTACTGTGCGCCGTAGACCACTCCTGGGAGAAATGGAGGCTTTCCCACGTTGTTTCTGTTTACGGGGCTTCTCTCCCCATTCATCACCACACACACGTCGTTTCTGTCTGGCGTGAGCTCTCATGTGCCTGTCCAGAAATGAATGATGGAGGAAGACTTTCTCACACACACTGCATTTGCATGGTTTCACTCCAGTATGACTTTTCTTGTTCAGGTGACAATCTGGAATCTGGCTGAAGGTTTCTCTGTGGTCACTCCCTTCTTTACGTTCACAGAGTTTCTCCACCAGACTTCCACAGAGGCCAGGTTCCTGAAGGCTTCCAGAATCACATCTTTGTAGAGCTGCTTCTGGAAAGGACTCAGCAAAGCCCACTCCTCCTAGGTGAAGTTCACAGCCACATCCTCAAAGGCCACTGAGTCCATTTCCGGCTTCCGGATGTCTTGGGTCCTCGCTGGGGCTCCAGCAGCCAGAGTCGATTCCACGCGACAGAAGCCGTAGTATCCGAGAACCTGGGGCCTCCTGGGCCAACTAAAACCTGAATACTTAATTCTTAATAGCATAGCAACATTAGCTGGTGATATAAAGAACATTGTTCAATATTGGTGAATCTTTAAAGAGAAAATCACTGCCCTAAGTAACTATAAAAATACATTTTAACAACAAGCAAAAAGGGATAGGGTTACATAATAAATTTAATTTATTTCATTTTCTGTTTAAAAATAGTTATATAAATTTCTCATGAATTGCCTCAATCTAGTGTTTGTTTATGAAATTAAATTTATGATTTATGTTAAACAAATATTGTAGTAGCATAAATGGTATTACAAATGAAATTGGATCTAATTTTATTCATTCTTGTTGTCTTTCAAAAACATTATTGATGTAATCCAAACCCATCCTAACCAAATTGAAATAGTCCTCATTAATTTAAAAAAATTATTATCTGAAAGACTGATAGTGATAGCATGCATTCAGGGAGCTGAGGATAGGAAACAGAAAGACACACTTCAAATGATTGATAGTGAAATCAACACCTCTTACTTAGACTTAGGAGCTGCTGAATATTGAGAAAATTTTAGGAACTATGGGAATAAATAAAAACAAAAATTCTTTTGCAGAGCTGAGAGTAAGAATTGCTAAATGTTTGGATATGTTAAGAAGAGGTAAATGGTTTAAAAAACGTGTTTGTTGGTGTTATTGCTAGTTTGTTTTGTATTTTACAGGAAATCATATTTCTTACGATTTTATTGACTTAAGCTGTTGAGACAATCGCAAAAAAATGAACGATGAATAAATTGGTAAATAATATTTTTTGTAGGTTAATTCTAATCATTTTCTCTATTTGAGAATATAGAAGAAAACTACAAAATAGTTATGCCACCATCTTAATTGTATTATCTGATTTTTACAAATTTTATTTTCAGCAAATTTAAATGACTCATGAGTAGTGGAAAGTAAGTGACATAACTCTGTAATAAATCACTTCTTGGAACCAACTACAACAAAAATATTATCGGAATAAGAAAAACTATTAAAGAGTTGGCAACTAGTGTCCTTATGAGATTTGGCTGGAAATAAGAAAGGAATTAGATATTTTCAAGAATCTAGTATATGTAGATACCTTAGAAGTGATATTCTGTTTCTCAAAACAGTCTTTAGAGAAAAATAAATCACCAAGACATTATAAGGCCATTGATCAAGGAAGTGGTAGACATACTTATGTCTGATTTCAAAGTGACTATTTTATGCTGCTACCCTAATGGATAAAACTCACTTATTTTTTAACTTGAAATACCTTGTTCATCCCTTTGCTACTGAGTTACTGCTAACCATGTGATAGCTGTGTAAGATGTGGATTATTAAAAGAGCCAATGTTCCAGAAAAGCACATGGAGCATAGACAGCCCTCAACCAAAATCTCATACCCTTAAACGTTCTTTAGAAAATAATAAATGGAAGAAGATATTTAAGGACTGTTTTCCTTCAAATAGCTCCAATTCAATAATCTTATAGGATTTTGGGTGGAAGTAAAGGAAGGGAAAATAGAAGGCTCAAACCCCCAAAGGAGCATTTATTTCAGCTTACAATATTTAGAAGAATTTAGGACTTAATTTATTTTATTTATATAAGGTAGATTCAAAAGAAATGTGTTGATATGAATGTGCTCTGTTTATTTTAAAGCACTGAAAATACCATTAATAAATTCTTAAAGCATTCCAGCTCCTTTTTATTCCAGTGTTTGGGCCAATTAACAAAGAAAAATTTTTTAATGATTGATATTAGGGAAGTGAAAGGAGCCATGAGATGTATAATTTATTTGAGTGGGTAATTTCAGGATTAAGAAAGGAGGCACAGTTGACAAGTTCTGCTTGGTGATGTTCATGGGGGGAAGCCACAATCTTTAATTTTAAGAAACATTCCTCACCCAAGCCTATTCTGGTCTACCTACAAGACAGATTGTTGTTCCTGTGCACAAACCCTATATTGAAAATCACTTTACAATTAGACTTTCTTGCTTCTAGCCTATTTTAAAAGATTTGTGCCTTAATCGATAGATGAGAGAATAAGAAAGTGACAGACTAAAACGTGCTAAGTGACTATATTTATAGAAATTAAATTAAGTTTTTGTCTATTTAACTAGTGTTACATTTTATTAAAATGGCTGGAAAGATTTCCCCAGAAAGACAGGTTTGAAATGGTCTAATTTCAAATACAGGCTGTACAGTATATGTGAATTAATTCTGGAGAATTCTAAAAGTATTTAAACAAGATAGACAAGCAGCAATGAGGCCTATATTGACCTGTTGGAAGGAGAGAAGATGCATGCTAAGAATTTTGGACAGAGAAAATAGGGCCTTTAAACAAAAGTCCAAAATCAAAAGTCAAAATATGGATTCTTTCTGAATTGCAGGCATTGTTTTGTAATCAAACTGTCAAGTGGGCCACTCGCAGTAGCCTACTTTGGGCTCAAAGGTACTAGGTATTTATTTATTTATTTAATGATGATTAATGACTCTCATTAGCAAATCAGCAGATGCTTTTCAACATAATATTGCACTTTGTGTTGTTCCTAAAGCTTAATTTTCTAGTCATATTATCTTAGGCTTATATAGTATTTTAAAAATGAATAAGGAAATGAAAGAAAATGTTATTTTAAAATAACATTCTAGTTTCAACTAGCTAGAAGGTGGGGAGGGGTGATGTCTTCATAGGAAAACACTGCTGTTTGATTTAAAAAAAAGAATTAATTAGCATGTTTCAAAAGAAAGGCAAGATCCATTCCTACTCCCCAACACCACCCAGAAAAAACAGATAGTTAAATCTCTCTGCATAATAAAGTAACAGGTATTTTGAGACTTACCCTGCTATATACTAGAAGAGTCAGAGGGAGTGGGGAAATTAGGACTGAAGATCCTAGATGCAGAAGAGATTGAAGATGAAGAATGGTTTGGGATAAGAGAGGGGATTGGAGAGATACAAGTAATTATTCCTGTGATGGGGGTTATCAAGAAAATTTAGAACAGTGTAGGCTTATTCAATCTTAAATGACTAGATTGTGCAATAATCTGCTTTCACTGTCACCTTTATTATGGTTTTCATGAGAAGAAAAAAATGATACAAATGTATAATGTTGACAGAGTGCAGCAGCTTCAAGTCTCTATTAAGCAGGGTGATTCTAGAGACAGAATTTAAATCTAGAAGTGAACAAAAGCACCCACAGGCATTCTTTGAAAGTTGAAGGAGGGAGTAGATTTCCCTTGTATGTGGGATGGGGCTTAAGCCTTTTAACTTGAATATTGAAGGATAATGACTGGTGAGAATCATCTGGGTTATATAGATACTATGAACTGATACAAATATAGTAAAATGTGAAAATAACACATTTTCAACCACCTTTGCACCTCCTGATACAAAATAATGTTTAGTCCAAAACAAGAAATACTAAAATTATGTACTTGACATATTACATAAATATACATGAGTTTAATTCTGATAGATTGACAAATCCACTTGTTTTTTAAATGTAATATACTTAATTTAAAAACTGGAAAATATGGATGAAATCTTTGTCTTATTGTTCCAAATCAATATATATCATGCTTTATTGTGTATTTCAAACCAAATATAATTCTGTGTGCTAAAGTAAGGTTGGTTAATTTTAGTTCAACATTCATGGAAGAAATATATTGGAAGAAGATTTAATAGTTAATAAATAAGATGCTTTTCAAGATTTCTAGAACTTCTATGGAAACATAAGCTTTGTAAACCAATGAATAGAGGACTTAATTTTAGCAAAATAGCCACAACAAAAAAACTGCCAAATGAATGTAAATAAAAACTTTAAAAATGTATAAATCTTTGTTGTGAGCTGCATTGTGTTCTCCAATATTTCTATGCTGAAATCTTAACCCCTAGTAGTACCTCAGAATGTGACTATATTTGGAGAAAGAGCCTTTAAAAGGTAATTAAAGTAAAGTGAGATCATATGGATGGACCCTAATCCAATGTGACTGGTGCCCAGGACATAAACACACACACACACACACACAGAAAATCATGCGACGATAAATGGAGAGGACCATCATCTACAAGGCAAAAAGAGAAACCAGAATGAACTGTCCTGTGGACATCTTGATCTTGAACTTCTAGCTTCCAGAACTGTGAGAAAATTAGTTTCCGTTGTTTTTGTCATAGTCTGTGACACTTGGTTATGGCAGCCCTAATATAGAAAACTAATATAGCCCTAGTAAACTATGTAGGCTATAATAAGATAGTATTAAATTAAATTTAGCTTAAAACCTTCTGTATACTTTGAATTCTTGCATAAGAAATGGCAAATTATATATAATCTTGTAATAAATAGCTGAGTTTTATCCAATTACAGAAGCCAAGCTTCAGTCAATAACAGGCCACCAACTGATCAGATCATATCTATATAAAGCAAATGTCAAGCTGTAACCAATCAAGCTGTTTCTGTATGTCACTTCCTTTTTCTGTCTATAAATACTTTCTGCCCACTTGCCATGTGAAGCTCTTCATATATACTGATTTAAGGTGCTACCTGATTCATGATTTGTTCTTTGCTCAAATAAGTGGTTAAATTTAACTTCTCTAAGGTTTTTCTTTTAACAGTAGAATGAACCCATGTGAAATGTTTAATGCTTCACATCCTTTCAAAATGGAATCTGTTTTCTTCTATGCAAATGTTAACACTAGTGTGGACAGAAAAATTCAATGAGAGACTTTTGAGTTGTGAAGGAATCAGGTTAAGTGTGTAAAATTCAATCTTCAGTCAATAATAACTACATTCTGCTGTACTTAACATGTTTTTCATGTGGCTCTAATGGTTAAAGAAGGTTTTGTTCATTTATTTGTTTTTTAAAAAGGGGTTGGGAGATGAGAGAAGTCAATGATATAATTAAGAGATTATAAAGATAAATCTATTTTGATTTGTAAATTGTGATTTAATAATACACCAGAAGCTTCACTCTTTCAAATTTTAAAATATTCAATATTTTAGCCTTTTATAATATAGATTATTTTGTCATTAATACTAATTTTTCTAGGGGAAATAAAAGGTCAGCTGTTCAACCATTACTACATACTACGTGGCAGTCATTTTCAGAAGGACTTATAGGTGTAAGCACCTATAAGTGTGGCTAAGTGTCTTAGACTGCACGACTGTGTTGATTTGAATGTGTTTATAGCAACTTTGCCTCTTACAAGCTAGCAGAGCAGAATTCACAGGCCCTTCAAAATATAGGACAACTAAACTCATTAAGTTAAAGGTCACATGTTCCTATCTTAGTAGTATACATGTACATAAAGCAAAAAGGTCTATCTTGCATATTTTAATAGTACTGATACAGCATTAAACAAATAGAAAATTAACTTGAAAACAGGCTGACAGGTTAAAAGGGGCAAACAGATGGAAGCTCTCAAAGCACAACAATTTACTATTACAATAAAATTATATATTGATTTGGCAAATGCAAACAAGAATGTCAACTATTTCTTTAGATAATATTTACTTTAAAAGTAGAAAAAATATTTGTGAGACCTTTCAAATGTAATTTTGATAGAGTGTCCAGGTTCAGCTTCAATCACCCACTCACAATTCAAAGAGTCTTTGTAGTATCCTGGCCATCCTGGTGAGAGAATCACTCCACTGGGAGCTGAAAAATGACCACCACATGGGGCTGAAAAATTAAATCAGAGAACAAGTAAGAATAAAACATTCAGAATAAATTGCAAATATTATTCTTAATGCTAACTTTTTAAAGGCAAATCTCTGTATATCCTTATTAAATAGTTAATACTATAATGATACATCTAGTTAATTATTTCTGTTAAATGATTATTTTTCTAAAAAGGTAATTTACATTTCAAAATACGAAATAGCAACACTTAGCATGACAGGTAATAAACTGCTCATCCTTAAGTCTCTGAATAATACCCCTTACATATATTCTTGTGTCTCCATCGTCATCTTTGTCTTCAAAGCTTGAAAGAAAACCCAAGTTGTTAGTTTTGGTTTCTTTCTCTTTTATTTTCTTATGTTAGCAAATTTTACTGATTTCCCTTGCACACTGTCTAAAGAGTTTGAGCTTCCATTTTCCAGAGTCACTACTATAATTCAGACTTTCAGTGATTCAGCTTTTTGCCTTATTTCTTATCTGCTAATTTCTTTCTTGCTTTAGTCCAGCTGTCAGAATAATGTCCTCCAAATTATAGTTTTATCATGCTATGTCCTAGACACCTATCTCCTTTCTTAGATTTGTATTTTGATCTCTTTTCTTTTCAGCATCAAATTTAAATATTCTGTTAATCATTTCAAATATTCTATTCTCTGCTTTTCCCTAAACTCACACAGAATTGAAACCACAATGATAGCATTGTAGTTCCAGTAAGTACTGATTAGGTCATTTAGTGTAAGCACCTCATTTTGGAGATGAGTAAACCAAATTTTAGAGAGAGCAGCTTGCCAAAGTTCACTAGGTTGGAAAGTCTTAAAATCAATTTCAAGCCAACTTTTGCAAAACAAAGTCTTAGCACTGACCCTCTTCCATTATTATCTATATTGGTAAATGAAACCACCATCTGTCCAGTTGCATAAACTAGAGAGCTAGAAGTATTCAGTTTTCATATTTATATTATTTTTACCATTTACTCCCATATCCAACCCATCCTCAAGCTCACTCTTGTTTCTCTAGCTCTATGGCATTCATCTTAAATTACCATAATCTCATCCCTAAAATATAGATACAACCTCTGAACTGGTCTATGCATTTACGCTATTCTCCATGCTATAGATGCAGTGATTTTTTTTCTTTTTAATTCAGAAAACTTACCATGCCCTTCAGTGAAAACTTTCTGTGTTGCCTGATAAGGTTGCATAGGTTCTAGCTGTTCCTTATTCTCTAGCCTTAACTTTGAACTCCCCTTTACTCTGCAGCTCAGTTACATTACCCTGCTCCACTTTCAGGAAGTATACACAGGAAAAAAAATAAAGCAAGGAGTATTTGAGATATTGAAAATTAACAGGAGAGAAAAAAAGACTAAATGTATACTAGATCAACTTTTTAACACATCATTATTCCTGGTGACTTACCACATTTTTTTCTTTACATCTTCCCATTTAAACTCTTACCCATCTATCTGCTTATATTTTTCCTAGCTTGTTTCTTTCTGTTTTGCCTTACAGAATTTCTAAAAACAATTGCTCTAGACACTACTTTACTCCTTTTTATCCTTTAAATAACTTGATGGAACACAAATAAAATAGTAAATATTTATAAATTGACCTAAGAATTAAACATTACTGTGAAATTTCCATTTGAGTAACATATTTTCTATATGAAATTGCCAAAAGTTGTTATTTGTATGACAGAGAACTTTCATAAAAACTAAGTTTTCTTCCTTAGTAGTATTTAATTTTGTTTCCTGAAAAGCTTTTAAAGGAAGACATTTTCATAAGGATTATTTACTCTTCCTAGTTATGATGACTCACAATTAGGTTTCCTGTAGGGTTATGTATTTCAAAAATGAAATTATGTGCATAATAGTCACTTAAATTATCATATTTTACAAGACTGAGCTAAGTATTTTAGTGAAAGTTCCCGAAATATGGAATATTTCTGACAGAAATCTTTATTATGTGAGCAACTCATATTGTTCCAGGAAAGTATTCATTCATTCAACCTAAGCATCATTAGAAGAGGTAATTAGTCATAAAATTAACAATTGAGTAATAGGCCATAAAGGATTAAAAAGTAAAGTACTGAGAAGCATTGACTTGCCACTCAGTCCAAAATGTGAGGGAGGCACAGTTAGGAAGGGGCTGTAAAGTGAAGAAGTAGCCTAAAGATGTTATTGCTGCTTGTTCTCTAAAACGGCTCTAAAGAACAGTGACTCTGCTAGTAAACCCCTCACATTTACTTCAGAAAATGTCATAAGTGTCCTACTTACCACTTACCACTCACACACAGTTGAAACCACGATGATAGCATTGTAGTTCCAGTAAGTACTGATTAGATCATTTAGTGTAAGCACCTCATTTTGAGATGAGTAAACCAAATTTTAGAGAGAGCATGTCTCCTACTTATGACATTTTCTGAAGTAGCTTCTTTCTCACTTATAGGGTTGGAATTTCCCAAAATTATTCTTCCTAAAGTACAGGAACAGACTCTCTAGAAAGTCTACACCCAGGAAGAGAGACACATGCTGACATGGGTCAGTCAGCAAAAGCCTCATAATTAAAGTGACTATCAGGCATATGAGGAAAATATCAGTATGGAGAAGCCATGGTGTAGCAACAGTGGAAGAGTATGGAGTACATAAAATGCAGGAGAAAGGAAAGACTAAATGTAGAAAAACAAAACAAAACAAAACAAAACAAAACAAAAAACAGCTGTAGAAAAAAAAAAAGCTGGACAGAGTTTTGGAATACCCACCTAAAAATATTATTAATTACAAATATTTTATTTGTAAAGAAATCTAACTGCAATATGAGTAAAATACAACTATAAAAGCAAAAAGTTAGTTATCCAAACTTAACAATTTTGCCATATCCATGTATTGCCTATAGTTAACTATGTACCTATTGAAATTTAAGAAATTCTTATACTTTTTTTTAACCAAATATAAGCTTGTATATCTCCAGATGAGAAGATATTACACTTTAAAAAGGATTTCTCTAGAAAACAGTACCTACTCCTGGGTGAACAAGGAAAATTTGGAACATACAGAAGACAAAAAGGGGACCAAGGCCATAAAGAAGTATTTCAAAGTCCATTCATTCATTCATTCATTCATCTTTTATTCATTTGTATTTCGGTTCTTCAACACAACATTGTGTGGCAGGTGTGCGCCTGTGTGGCATTTGTACCACTTCTACTAATGAACATTCATGGAATGTTTTCTATGTGTCAGGCACTGTGCTAACAAGTCCCTTAGATTATTTTATATAATGCTCAAGATAATCTAGCCAGATAAGCACACCATTATAGATAAGAAAACTGATATGTAACAATTTTAGATAATTTGCATGTGAGCTATCAAGGATTTAAACAAAGGCTATTTGACTCTAGAAAATTCTTTCCAGAAGACATTAAGATAGTCTTTTTCATTTCCTCACAGTGTCCATGGTGTGAAAGACAGAAACATTAACAAAAGGTAAAAATGTCACAAGTTCTGTAACAAAGGTATGTCCACAGTACAAAGGGCCTGGAAAAGGAAATTAATAAATGTTTCATAGAGGAGACAAATGGAATGAATTCACTAATGAGTCGGAGTTCACCAATAGAAAAACTGAGGGAGGATATTATAAATGAAAGCAACACCATGTGCAAATTCGTAGAAGATTTAGTTAGCATAAAGTGATGTCAATACATTTTTGGGGTAATGAAGTGATGAGAGGAAATTAGAAAAGGATCTGGTTTGCTATAGTACGGAAAGTGAATTATGGCAATTGAAAAACTGTTGACAAAGGATATATATACATACATAGACAAAGGATAAGATTTTCATTTAAGTATACCTGGATTTAGTGATATCAGGAGATTGCTACAGCTATCTAGGAAAGGCGTTATCAGAGTCTGAAATAAGCCTGTAGCAAGGAAAGGCAGAATATGCAATGTATTTAGGAAGGAGAATTAAAAGCATTTATTGGCATGCAACGAGTGAGTCAGAGGGAGTCTAAACTGGTCCTTGAGCCATTGGCATGTACAATAGGGCGGATGGTGATTCCATTTACCAAAATGGGAAATACAGAACAGGGAGGCGTTACATGTGGAAAGTTAATGAGGTTCAGTACTAAAATAGAAGGATCTGTGAAATATCACAAGAAACAAGAGAAAATAATCTGGAGCTCTTGGCTATCTTAGGAGTGATTTTCAACACAGGTTGTTGTTCAGGTTTCCACGTAGGTTGAAGGCAAAGGTGAATATTTAGAGGGAGAAATGAAAGATGATTGAATATTCAACCCTTTGAAAAAAGTTTTAATTTAATAAAATTAAGTACATGTTGTCCAATAGTGAGTATATCACTATGTAACCAGGGGAGCTTATCCAACTCCCAGAGATTAGAGGTTCTTGGCTTCGCTAACCCCAAATAATGGGAAAAGGGGCCCCAGAGGTGCGGTTAGTTTGCCGTTCAAATACATGTCGTAGACCCAAAGAGTTTTACGGAAAAGCAATTTATTAGACAGAGAGAGAGAAAGGCAGTTTCCATGCTGTTGTGGGAGAGGATCCAGAGAAGGAATCTGTATAGGTAGGAACAGCTGGAGTTTTAACCCTTGAGTTATTCCCTCCCCATTCATGTTGTCATCCAATTAGAGGAGTTCTTTCAAATTTCCTCTGGAGTGATTGATCTTCGACTCTGATACTGGATTGCCTGCTTGGTCTACAACTCTGAGTTACAGAGCCCCCTCCTTCCAGAGCTTTCGACGGGTTTCTTGGGACAGAAGAGCCTCACCTGGCTTTCTCTGCATAGCCTGCTTGCAAGAAACCCAGACAAGGAACTCTACATATGAAACCCTCTGGTTCCCAGATGGAGGCGTGGAGCTGGAAAACTCCTGTCTTTGAAACCACGCCCCTCACGGACACAGGAAGAAGAAGCTTCTGTAACACAGTTCCTACACTGAGAAAAGGGCTGGGATGAATTATTTGTTTGGGTCTTCCTCTCACCTGTGTGAACCGGGATACCTGTAGCAAGTAAAAGTAATAAATTCCTAGGTTTTAGTGGAGAAATAGAATAGTTTATATGTTACTTGTCTGAGACAATCTTTAGTTTAACTAAATTTAGACAGGCTTCTTCCTGACTCAAAACCCTTCTTCCTACCTCCCTTTCCTAGACCCTTTACTTTAGAAAACTTGTATTTTTTTTTTCCTCTGTACTTTTGAAATGTAAATTTTCTCCCAGCCTCTTGCTAGTTTTACAACCCAGGAATGTCTTTCTCAATGACCTGGGAGCCATCCCTTTGAAGCACCCTTATCTTTCAGTCTCTGTGGGAAAGTAGGAACCTAACTTCAGTAAGCTCCAATTATCAAACATAAATGATCTAATCATTTTGGCCAACCTACTCCCTAGCATGCTCCAGTGCTTTTCTACTAGCTCACCCAGTGCTTAAAAACCCTCCCTCTCTTTCAAAAGAGTTGAGTTCCCTCTTTCTTCTCCTTTGCAATAGTTTCAAATAGTCTTGCTTGCCTGTTTAACTCTGATGGAGAAATTTTTCTTTGACATACAGATGCTTCTCAACTTACGATGGAGTTTTGACTTATGATCATGACTTGATCAGAAACATGGAGTAGGTAGTGGCAGAGCTGAGACTCAAATTCCTACATAGGAATTACTTCCACAATAGATTTATTAAATTATTTTTCCAAAAAAAAAGTTTATTTACGTATTTTATACTCTCTTTACCACAGGTTTAGTAAAGACAGAAATAGATGGAAGGTCAGGGGGTAAAATATTTAGTCCAAAGGTTTTTAGTATAATTTTGAGGTTCCAAACTTTCCATTTTAAGTTCCGCTCCAATAGTATTTATTTTTCATTTTTTATTAATTAAATACACATTTAGTTTCTGCTACTATGCCTAATACTGCGATAGCTGCTGAAATTGAAAAACAATTCTATCTGAAATATCGGCCTTCAAGAGATACACATTTTCTACAAGGAAGATTGATACAGTTAACATAAAACATGATAAGTACATGCTTGAGCTGGGTAAGTGGCCTTGAAATATAGGGCAGGGACAGGTACTATCCCAGGGGCATTAGGAAAGAGTCCTAGGAAGGAGATGTAGCCAAAGAAGAGTTTAGATTAAAAAAATGAATACAAGCAAGATAGGCTTAACAGAAGGGGCACAGAATATGCAGAGGCAAGAAGAAAAAAAACCACTAATCTGTGTGGGCGAAGTCAAGTGGTTCTTTGTTGCTGCAACTTATTGTTAGTGCAGGCCTAAGAAGGGGCAGTTCATGGGGGCCTTTTAGTTATATGCAGTGATTATTGCTTTCAAAGCCTTTCAAACTTTAGTGGGCACCTACTGAGCTTGTTAAAATGCAGATTCCTGTATTATACTTCTAATTGTTTTAAGATAAGACCAGAAAATCTGTATGGTTAACAAGACCCTCACCTGATCCCTCAGTTCCTTTTATTGGTTAGGTGTGTGGACCACACCAAAAATTTAAGGGATGTACGTGGTCTGTGGCCCCAAGATCTCTTAGTTAATCTCTCAGTTTTCAGGGATGAGGAAGTTATTTGGATATTTTAGTGAAACACAGGTTTTTGCCTTTAATTCTCCTTTTTGTAGCAATCAAATCAACATATAAGATATATAAAGTCAACATAGTTCATTTATCTAGTTTTATTTTTCCAAGGCTGGAAGAAAGTCTGTTATAAATACTGTGAGTTGGAGTGCTGGCTCAATTTTGTGTTACTTTAAGCAGAAAGGACACATTCAAAGACCCCATTGTGTGTTTTTATATATACATATAAATATATTTTATATATTATATTATATATAAATATTATATTATGTTATATATAAATATTACAATATATATTA
>CAUYLG010071483.1:0-25751 GCA_963573385.1 Cacajao melanocephalus | reverse complement strand
TAAAGAACAATTAAAGTTGGGCTTTATGGTAAATTATAAGTAAAAATTTTGATAAAATCTTACTTTCCTTCCTTCCTTCCTTCCTTCCTCCCTCCCTCCCTCCCTCCCTCCCTCCCTCCCTCCCTCCCTCCCTTCCTTCCTTCCTTCCTTTGCTCTCACTTATGTTTCAGTATGTGGGTATTATTTTCTATTTGTTTTGAAAATGGAAGGAGTCAAAACTATTGTTAAATTTAAAGTTTCATATCTGAAGGATTTTTTTTTTAATTCCAATTCGAATATTCTGAGAGTTTAATCTGAGTGAGTACATTAGTGTCTGTGGCTTGTCCATACAACACCATAGATAGAAAAGTGAGGTCATGTAAGAATGTGGAATCACAATGACTATCATGGAGCTACACAGAGATGTGGAGGAAAGGGAGGAAAAGATAGTCCAGTTTCCAGAAGGGACAGATGCTGGTAGTACCATACCATTGATGCCCTTTCCAACAGTTACAAAAATAGTTATGTGCTAAAATGATCTCCAACAGAGTCTAAATCATAGGGATCCAAAAAACTACCATGCAGCCCCACTCCTTTCTTTCAATATAAGTTTGGGATAAAACCTATACCTAAGAAACTTGAGCCAGCCAAAGGTTCAACATTGAAACTATTCATTGCTGCTTATTCTAATTTAATACAGAAAAAAGTATGTTATTTATGTAGATGATACTTTAAATAAAGAATTGCAAGATATCACATTGAAATAAGAACATTTGGTAAAAGCATGATATATATTATTTTAGTAGTAATAATGATAAGATCTTTATTTCAGGATAATCTATAAAGTTTGATTAAAATATATTGTTTATATAAATAAAAGAAGAAAAATATCTTCATTCTTTTTTCTACACAAAATAACTTAGATGCAATGAAAGTAACTAACTACTTTTAGCTTAGTTCTATAGTGCAGTTTTAAGAAAAGCCCAAGATGACTTAGTATATTTTATAATTAATTTATTTTGCTTTGGGATGTACTTTTTACTCTGTGATTTGAAAGCAGTACACTTCCTATATTTCATTGTTTTGATGTAAAAATGGATCATAAAATGATTATGTGATGAAAAATAGCTTATACCATTATATTCCTGCCCAACTGGAACTTTCCTTTAATATAGCTTTATCCTTTGATTAATGTTCCGTCAAGGTGGAAGTCACATTGTTTGTGATTTCTGTTCTTGATAACATAAATCATGATCATAGTAAATGTAAACTTTCAGAACAATATCTATTTGTTATGCTTTGTTAGGTGAGGGACACTATGGTATTTAACTGTGACATAAATCTTTTCTCTATTTAGTATAAAACTACCTTGAACTAAAGGGCTGATGATAAAATACATGATGGAAGAATATAAATAGTTGGATTTGCCTGTCCAGTGATTTAGATGCCTTTGTTTCAAGAACAGTATTTATTTAAAAATGTAAACATTGTCTAAAAGCCTCCTCCTTTTCAGCACTTTGTTTACAGATTGTTTTCTAAGTTAACCTAAAACACCTTATATTGATTTTATATCTAAGATTATATTTCATTTTATGTTCTTTCTACATAAAAAGACATTAATATCTCCCACTAGGAGTGTGTTATGTATTCTTTCTAAGAAACAGATTGGATAATGGAGGACAAAACTATCAAATTACCACATACATGACTAGAAAAGTTTTTTAAAATTATTCAGTGCTATTCAATTTTATTCTGTACTGTTTTATTTTCTTCTGTTCTATTTATGGAAAACATTTTGCTTCTTTAATAATATTTATGCATGAAAACATATGTAAATTAAAAAAATACTGTCTTGATAAAATGTAAATCAGTATCTCTGCTTCAGTGTCTTTCTACTGCTTTAGGATAAATTCTCATGACACTCTTTACTTCTCTTACCTATGTCAAATACCCCCCAAAAATCTAAATAGTTAATGGGTATTTATGTTTCTAATGTTAATCTTTCATACTTTGGTCAGCATAATTCAAAGATGGACCAAGATTTCCCACTGTACCCCACCAATTAGTTATGTTATATGACATGGTTGACCTTAACCTAGGTGACTTATGTAAGACAAGGGGGCCTAACATCACCACACAAATCCTTTAAAAGAAGGAAGGTTTGGCCGGGCGTAGTTGCTCAGGCCTGTAATCCCAGCACTCTGGGAAGCTGTGGCAGGTGGATCACAAGGTCAAGAGTTTGAGACCAGTCTGGCCCATCTCTACTAACAATACAAAAATTAGCTGGCCATGGTGGCAGGCACCTGTAGTCCCAGCTACTTGGGAGGCTAAGGCAGAATCGCTTAAACCCGGGAGGCAAAGGTTGCAGTGAGCGGGGATTGCGTTACTGCACTCCAGCCTAGCAACAGAGCATTTCTAAAGTTTAAATTATCTGTTTAGGATGGACATATTCAACACAGTCAAAAATTGGCACATATATTACTGATGTGGGACAGTCCAGGAATTAAATTTAAACAATTTTAGGAGCAATAAATAAAACTCAGATGTTTGACCACTGCCATAATTCACTCAAATATTCAATAGAAACTCATCACAGAGTGAGGGTTTACACTCCATTTATCCAAAAAATATTTAGTGTTTATTATGAGTAAGGCATTGCAGGGGACACAATGAAAAATAAAGCATGAACTTTGCCCTCAAGGGGCTTACAGTCTAGTATGGAAAAAATAAGCACATAAATAGCCATAAGGTGGAAAGTGGTGTGTCGTAACGAAAACTCAGATAATGTGCCATGAGAGCTATTAAGAAAGATTTCTCCAACACTTAAGGGAGATCAGAGAAAATTGAAAATTGAAAAGTGGAGAGTGAGAGGGGTTCTTTGCTACTGACATTGAGGGAACGCATGGTAAGGACTTTAGGGCCGTTCCTGAGAAGCTGAGAACTGACAATCTGCAAGAAAATGGGAATCTCAATCTAATATCCACAAAGAATTGGACTCCACAAGAAACTTGAAAGAGCTTGAAGGTTAATTATTTTTCAGAATATCCAGATAAAAGCTTGGCCTGACTGACAACTTACTTTAAGATTCATGATAATCTAAGCAGATAATTCAGCAATGCCTTATGGGACTTTTGATTTACAAAAACTGTGAGATTATGAATCAGTATTGTTTTTAAGGTGCTGAAATTGCACTTTGTGACAAAAGACTAAGAAACTAATACATATGCTTGTATACAACTTTATAAGTATAGGCAGCAAAGTCCATAATGTCATGCATTGCTTAATGACAGGGTTAATTCTGAGAAATGACTCATTAGGTGATATTGTTGTTGTTTTGTGCAAACATCATACAGTATAGTTCCACAAACCTTCATGGTAGAGACTACTACACACCTAGGCTATATGGTATAGCCTATTGATCATAGGCTGTAAATCAAGTTATTGTACTGAATACTCTAGGGAACTTAATGCAATGGTATCTGTGAAGCTAAACAGAAAAGGGTACAATAAAGATTAAGTAAATTATAATACTATAATAAAATTATAATTTTATGGGACCACTATCATATATGTGATCTGTCATTGACCAAAATGTTACTATTCATAGTATGACTGTAGTATCTTCTACAATATCCACATTGTTTAGCATAATATGTTGGGTATATCAATGTTAAATAAACATTTGAAAAATAAATAAATACCTATGTCCAGACATAAAAATATTCTAGAGATGATTGTGGTTTCCAGGTAGAATTACGTTCCTTTGTTCTGAAATTATAACTTTTTGGACACTCTATTTGTGATAGGTAGTACATGAGTTGTTCTACTTGCATTATCTCATTAAATTGCCACAGTTATTGTCTAAGAAAGGTATTACTATAGTCAGTTTGTCTGAGTGAAAATATTGGTCTTAGAGAGACTATGTAAATTTTCTGAGGTGATTCAATGGTGAAAACTAAATTTCCTCTTTGATGTGTTAAACTCAAAAGTCCTATGATCAATTATTTACTTGAAATTATAAACTCTTTCACAGAGAAAAATACACATTGTTTGTCCTGTGTTCAAGCCAATAATTCAGTGCCTACTCTTTTGCATGTATTTGATTGAGAGGATATAATATTACTTATGTAAGATATCATATTGAAAATCATTTTGAGAGTGCAGAATCATCTCTCACAAGTATTTATTTAAATGCATAATTTTCTCTCTCCTCCCCCTGTCTCTCCCCTTCATTCCTTTCACTCTTTCTTATTTTCTTTGCTAGTATTTGCTAGTCAATTCCCTTATTAAATCATGAAAGAGTTGCTGGCATCAAAGGTTACATGGGATTAGTGGAGTCAACATCTTATATAAATGACATAAAAAGAAAGAAATACCTTACGTCTCCTTCATTTCTCCTTCTATGTTGAGACTTCAAGGAAGAGGAAGGAGGGCCACATGTCCTTTTTTATACAGTAAGTGCCAAACATTAAAGAATTGCTAGTGGTCTAGCTTAGTGCCCATATTTGGGGTTGAGGGAAGCATAGAACATTTTTTATTGGATAAGAAGATGAAAGTAATTAGATTTGCTACTAAATTTATGATGGCAGAAGACTTCTTAAAAAGGAGAATAATCAATCTAACAACTTATTTGTTCCGTATTTGAACACAGCTTGTCCATATAACCTCATAGATCATAAACTGTATGAATCCATGAATGGCACCCCCTAGATTTGTACATCACAGAAATTGTAGAAATGCAACTAAACAACTTGGATGTATCCTGTTGTACAATCAAGAAAAATATTAATCTATTCTTTTTATTGCATTGCCTTTTAGAATGTGGTAATGTCATGGAACTCCTTCCCTTGACAAAATTAAGTATTTACCACTGTGAATGTGTGATAAATAATACTTGTAAGGAGTGTTTCTAAAAGTGTCAAAGAAAACCACATCCTCAGATGATTCTCAGCGCGTGTATTCACTATGAACCTGATATGAATTAAGACAGATGAAACATGAGCGATGGTTCTGCACTATCAAACATCCCATTCTTTACCATTTCCCTTTCTCCATTGTTTCTCTCCTCTGGTAGCAGTTTACGAAGATCCACTATAAGATATGGATAAAAATTATAAACTAGTAGATTTAGTCATCTCAACGTGACTAACATATGATTTAATGTACTACATGGAGGTAAGGCATTAGTATTAGTAAGAAGAGGGAATATATTTGTGTTGAAAAATGTTCAGATTATACCTGAAACCAGTTAGGAGTCTTAAGAAAAATCCTGGGTGTCTAATGTAAAATACATAAATCAAAGGTACTGGATCAATACTCTGGCAAAGAGCAACCTACTTACACCTCAGCACTCTGGAACCCTGGAAGGAGGAGACTCCTTGACCACCACAGATACTTGAGTTGGCAGGGAGAGCTACTTAGAGAAGTAGTAGGGGCAACATGCTAGCTGTCGTAGAGCCAGGTTTGGTGTGGGAGCATCCCTACTGGAATAGGGTCGAGAACATCCATCCCCTTTGCTTGACTTGTTTCCATAGGAGAATTCAGCTCTAGGGGAACCGTTGGACTGAACTCTGCAGAACAGTCTTGCCCATTAGATGGGGCCAGTCCAACCTGAGCAGCTTTGGTCTGTGGGTCTCTCCTGGGGCCACAACCTGGATGAACCTGCTTGCAGTGCAGCCTCAGGTTCCCTGGCGACCTGCATCATAGCTTCCTTGCTAGAAGACAGTGCTTGATCAGCTGAGAGCTCCAGCAGGGCAACCCTTGCAGCCACACAGCAGCCTGCTCACTCTCTCACCAGCTGCAGCTCACCTCACCCCCCCGGGGCCCACAGCCACTCTGCACTTCACTTGGCCAGCATGTATGTAGGCAGATGGATTTTGCCTTCTCTGCCCCACCAGCATGCATGTGTGCGTGCATCCTGCCCTGCCACTGCTACTGGTGGCAGTGCACTCCTCTCCCCAACTCCCACTTTATTACCATTGTGGTCAGAGCCTTGGCAGACACAGAGTCACCAGCCCTGCCCCTGCCAGCAACCTGCTTTTGTGCCAACACTGCTGCCTAAGTGAAACTAGGTGTGGAGAACAGCGAACCCTCCCCCCACCTAAGTGCCAACTCTGTCTGTATGAACATGCACAGAGGATATACAGTCTTGTGCCTCCCAACTCCCTGCGCCCGTGCTACCACCACTACTAGCAAGACAGTGCACACAATTGCCAGTAGGGACCCCACCCCACACCCTGCCGTGATGCCTCTGCCTCTGTTGCAAATGCCCACAGAGAAGCTGGCACCCCAGCACCTGCCAACACCCTGCCATAGCCAACAAGCATGCACCCAACAGTGCTGCCCCTACAGCTGCTGCCAGCACATGCAAACAAGGACAGATTTTGTTGCCACCATCCTACAAAACACTTTGGCTGGCACCATCTATCAGATTAATGGGATTAGCAACCCAGGAGCACCTCAGTTACACGAGTGCACTGGGTTCCTAACGTCAAGAAGCCAGAGAACAAAGTTAGGGCAGATATCAGTTCCCCAGAGTTAGAGCACACAGTCTAGCGACTGTGAACTAAGGCTTGACCCCCTAAAATCTTCCAAAACCAAAGCCACTTGACTGACCCCACCTTACACCATATTTAAACCCTAAAGCTTATCAAATAAAATGAAAGAAAGAAAAAAAAATCCAAAAGATGGCAAATTCAAAGACTGAAGGAACATCACCCCGCAATGATGACCAGCACAAGAACTCTGACAACTCAAAAATCCAGAGTGCCTACTTTCCTCCAAACAACTGCACTAGCTCTCCAGCAAGGATTCTGCGCCAGGCTGAGATGGCTGAAGTGACAGAAATAGAATTCAGAATATGGATAAGAACAAAAATTATCAACATATGGGAATAGGTCGAAACCCAATCCAAGGAAGCTAAGAATCACAATAAAATGAATCAAGTGCTGACAGACAAAATAGCCAGTAGAAAATAATGTAACCAACCTGACAGAGCTGAAAAACACACTACAAGAATTTTATAATGCAAGCATAAGCACTAATAGCAGAACAAACCAAGCAGAGAAAAGAATCTCAGAATTCAAGACTGGCTTTCTGAAACAAGACAGTCAGAAAACAATAGAGAAAAAGGAATGAAACAAAATGAACAAGACTTGGGAGAAGTATGGGATTATGTCAAGAGACCAAATCTACAACTGTTGGTGGCTCTGAAAGAAATGGGGAGAATGAAAGCAACTTGGAAAACATGTTAGGATATCATTCATGAGAACTTCCCCCACCTAGCTAAAGAGGCTAACATTCAAGTCCAGGCAGTGCAGAGAACCCTAGTAAGGCACTTCACAAGAAGATTATCCCCAAGACACATAATCTTCAGATTCTCCAAGGTTGAAATGAAAGAAAAATCTTAATGGCAACTAGAGAGAAAGGTCAGCTACAAAGGGAAACCCATCAGACTAACAGTGGACCTCTTAGAAGAGACCCTACAAGCCAGAAGAGATTGGGGGCCAATATTTAATATTCATAAAGAAAAGAAATCCCAACCAAGAATTTCATGTTCAGTCATACTAAGCTTCATAAATAAAGGAGAAATAAAATCCATTCCAGACAAGAAAATGCTGAGAGCTTTCATTACTGCCAAATGTGCCTCACAAGTGCTTCTGAAGAAAGCACAAAATATGGAAAGGAAAGATCGTTACCATCTACTACAAAAATACACTTAAGTACACAGACCAGTGGCACTATAAAGCATCCACACAAACAAGTCTACATAATAACTAGCTAACATCATGATGGTAGGATCAAATTCACACATAAAAATACTAACCTTCAATATAAATAGACTAAATGCCTCAATTAAAATGCACATAGTGGCAAGCTAGATAAAAAACCAAGAACCAGTGGTATGGTGTCTTTCAGAGACCCATCTCACATGCAATGACAACCACAGGCTCAAAATTAAGGGATGGAGAAAAATCTACGAAATACATGGAAAACAGAAAAAAAGCAGGGGTTGTAACCTTATTTTAGACAAAACAGATTCTAGACCAACAAAGATCAAAAAGACAAAGAAGGGAAATCCATAATGATAAACTGTTCAATTTAATAAGAAGACCTAACTATACTAAATATATATGCACCCAACACAGGAGCACTCAGATTCATAAAACAAGTTCTTAGAGACCATTAAAGAGACTTAGACTCAAACACAGTAATAGTGGGATTCTTCAACACACCACTAACAGTATTAGACAGATCAAGGCAGAATATTAACAAAGATATTCAAGACCTGAACCTAGCACTGGATCATAGACATCTACAGAACTCTTTATCCAAAAACAACAGGATATACATTCTTCTCATTGCTACATGGCTCACACTCTAAAGTCAACCACATAATCATGTAAAATAATCCTCAGTGAATGCAAAAGTTATCATCCTAAACACTGTCACAGACCACAGCAGAATAAAATTAGAAATCAAAATTAAGATAATTTCTCAAAACCATACACTTATATGGAGATTAAGTAAACTGGTCCCGAATGACTTTTGGGTAAATAATAAAATTAAGGCAGAAAGAAATAAGTTCTTTGAAACTAATGAAAACAAAGATACAACATGCCAGAATCTCTGAGACACAGTTAAGGCAGTATTATTATAAATAAAAAAAAATTTAGCACTAAATGTCCTAATATCAAAAAGTTAGAAAGACTTCAATTTAGCACCCTAACAATACAAGTAAAAGAACCTGAGAACCAAAAGCAAACCAACGCCAAAGCTATCAGAGGACAAGATAAAAGCAAAATCAAAGCTGAAATGAAAGCGATTGAGACATGAAAAACCACTTAAATGATCAGCAAATCCAGTAGTTTTTTTTCTTTTGAAAAGAAAACAAAGGTAATAAAATATATAGACCACTATATAGACTAATAAAGAAAAGTGAGAAGATTTAAATAAACACAATTAGACATGACAAAAGGAATATTACCACTGACCACTCAGAAATACAAATAACCATCAGAGAATATTATGAACACCTCTATGCACACGAACTAGAAAATCTAAAAGAAATAAATAAATTCCTGGGCACATGTACCCTCCCAAGACTGAACTAGGGAGAAATCAGATCTCTGAATGCACAGTGATGATCTTCAAAATTAAAACAATAATAAATTTCCTACCAAACAAAATTAAAACAGTAATAAATTTTCCAGCCTAGGACCAGACCAATTCATAGCTGAATTTTACTAGATATACAAAAACAGCTGGCACCATTTCTACTGAAACTACTTAAAAAAATGAGGAGGGATTCCTCTCTAAGTCATTTGATGAGGTATCATTCTGATACCAAAACCCAGCAGAGATACAACAAGAAAAGAAAACTTCAGGCCATTATCCATGATGAACATCAATGCAAAAATCCTCAGCAAAATATTGGCAAACCAAATCCAGCAGCACAACAAAAAGTTTATCCACCATGATAAAATAGGCTTTATCCCTGGGTTGCAAGGTTGGTTCAACATATGCAAATCAATAAATTTGATTCATCTCACAAACAGAATTAAAGACAAAAACCACACAATTATCTTAATAGACACAGAAATGGCTTTTGATAAAATTCAACACTGCTTTATTTTAAAAACTCTCAATAAACTAAGTATTGAGAGAACATACCATGGAATAAGAGCCACCTATGACTAACTCACAACCAACATCAAACTGAATAATCAAAAGCTGGAAGCATTCCCATTAAAAACCAGCACAAGACTAGGATGCCCTCTCTCACCACTCCTGTTCAACAGAGTATTGGAAGTCCTGGCCAATCAGGCAAGAGAAAGAAATAAATGGAATCCAAATAGGAAGAGAGGAAGACAAACTACCCTGTTTGCAGATGACATGATTCCCCATCTAGACAACACTCAGCCCAAAACTTCCTTAAGCTGATTGTTTCAGCCCAAAACCTCCTTAGGCTGATTAAAAACTTCATCAATGTCTCAGGATACAAAATTAATGTACAAAAATCAGTAGCATTCCTATATAGCAACAACAGCTGAGCTGAGAGCCAAGTCAGGAATGCAATCTCATTCACAATTACTACATAAAGAATATGAGGGGTGGGGGGCTAGGGGAAGGTTAGCAGGGGGTGAGGGTATTGGAGCAGGATAGCATTAGGAGAAATATCTAATGTAGATGACGGGGTAATGGATGCAGCAAACCACCATGGCATGTGTATACCTATGTAACAAACCTGCCCGTTCTGTACATGTACCCCAGAACTCAAAGTATAATAAATAAAATTGTTAAAAAAGAATAAAATACCTAGGAATACAACTAACCAGAGAGATAAAACATCTCTACAATGAGAACTACAAAACACTGTTCAAACAAATCAGATATGACACAAACAAATGGAAAAACATGTTCATTGATAGGAAGAATTAATATTGTTAAAATGGCAGTACTGCCTATAATAATTTATAGATTCAATGCTATTTCTATCAAATTACCAATGACATTATTCACAGAACCAGAGAAAACTATTTTAAATGCATATGGAACCAAAAAAGATCCCAAATAGACAAGGTAATACTAAGCAAAAAGAACAAAGCAAGGGATATCACACTATCTGACTTCAAACTATACTATAGGGCTACAGTAACCAAAACAGCATGCTACTGGTACAAAAACAGACACATGAACAGACACTCTTCACAAGAAGACATAAATGGGACCAACAAGCATATGAAAAAAAAAAAACCTCAACATCACTCAGTAGTAGAGAAATGCAAATCAAAACCACAGTGAAATTCCATCTTACACCAGTCAGAAAGGCTATTATTAAAAAGTCAAAAACAACAGACGATGGTGAGGCTACAGAGAGAAAAAAGGAACACTTATACATTGTTTGTGGTGAGTTCAGTCGTTATGGAAAACAGTGTCGTGATTCCTAAAAGACCTAAAAACAGAACTACCATTTGATCCAGCAATCCCATTACTTATATACCCAAAGTAATATAAACTGTACTATCAAAAAGACACAGGCACATGTATGTTCATCGCAGCAGTGTTCACAATAGCAAAGGCATGGAATCAATAAGTGCCCATCAATAATAGAATGGATAAAAAAATGTGAGACGTATAACACTGTGGAATAATATGCAGACAAAAAAAGAATGAGATCATGTCCTTTGCAGGAACATGGATGAAGCTGGAGCCCATTACTGATAGCAAACTAATGCAGAAACAGAAAACCAAATACCACATGTTCTTACTTATAAGTGAGAGCTAAATAATAAGAACCTATGCACTCATGGAGGGGTACAACAGACACTGGGGCTTACCTGAGGGTAGAAGGCAGGAGGAGGGAGAGGATCAGGAAAAATAACCAAAGGATACTAGGCTCAATACCTGGGTGACAAAATAACCTGTACAAGGAATCCCTGTGATATGAGTTTACCTATATAAGAAACCTGCACATGTACCCCTGAACTTAAAATAAAAGTTAAAAAATAGAAAGTCAATGTCTTATTGTGCTATGTATATAATTAGTTCTTATGTATTATTTTCTGTTAACATTGTTTTGAAATCAGTCATTAAGGTAACATGATTAACATTAATCAGCCCTGATATGTGACTAAACAAAAACTTACAAACTTATTTGTCACAAATACATTTCTAATTTATATTTCTAAAACATTTTGTTTCCACATGTACTATTTGAAGACATATGCTATTTCGATGAATTTAAAATAAATATCTAGATTGCTAAGCATAAATTTCTTAGTTTATTTCTCTAAGTTGTGCAGCAAATTATAACTGTAGAAATTATGTGAATTTTAGTACTGCCTATGCCACATTCTGACAATGTGATCTTGAGGAAGTGTCTGATATTGTCAAGAGGTTTCTAAACGTCTATTCTTATTTCTTCAAGAGATTAACCTGTTTTAGTTAAATTACTTTTGATTATCAAGAAAAGATATACCAATTTAAACTACATACAATGTGGATTTTAATTTTAAAATAATCAATGTAAACATTTCTTTAATTCTGTTCTTATCAGAAAACATATATTGTTTAAGTGTGCATCTTGTAAACAGAATCAAGTGCTTACAACACCGTAAGTAATAAAATATGTATATGTTATGTTTGCATAATTTAATTGTATGAGTTTATTTTAAGCATTCTGTCTTCTAAATAGGGACTGTGAATGGCAGAATAATGTATTTTTTCTGAAACTATTAATTATGGAAAAGGTAAAAACTTTATGTCAAATTTTGAAACTGCTATGCCTGGGAGAAAAATAAATTTAATTAACATCAACACCAGCATTTCTGTTGCATAAGCCAAGCAGACATAAAGTACTAAATGTGTCCACCATAACTTCTTTTAACTTCTTTAAGAATATCATTATATTTTATTGAATAATTATATGATTTACAGAGTGTTAGTGAAAAAAGTTTTATGTTCAATGCTATTGGGATATACGTTAACCTGATTAAAAGTCTAATAATAATAAAACTAGAATTTAATGTTGTATTTCCCTACAGGCAACTATCAATTTTGAAAGAAACCATCTATCACAAAGACAAAAAAACTGTTTTCAGAATATTTAAATTATGGAAAACATGCAATGTATCATATTCTGATGAACCCAGGGGCCCAATAGGAAAACTAGAACTTGCAGATGAAAAAAGTACACAAAGTTCTTATTGGTTTTCTTTTCATTTTCCAAACATTTTATATAGGCTTATTAGTATAAATGAATGTATAGCTGTGAATTTGCATCTATTTTGGGACAGTGGAGAGGAGGTTAATAATATTGCCATATTTTAAAGACATGGCTATTAGCTGTAAACATAATTAAATTGGATTTTTCTTAAAACTATGCTATAGACATTGTATGTAGAAAAAGATATTTGAATGAAAGATCAGAGCTGTACAGGTAACAATGTACTAAGTTTCCTTCCACACAGTTTCAATATTTGTTGTACATCCTTTGAAATGTTCTCTTAGTGTTCATGTTGGCCAATATTGAGGGAAACAACTATGCAGTCACCACTGAACTTCAGTCTCTGGGTTTGGTGGAATGAGCACTCTACTGGGAGTCAGTGTATCTGGAGTTTTTGCTGCCTATGCCACATTCTAGCTCTGGGCCTTGAAGAAGAGACTAAAATTGGGAAACTGATTTCTAATTTAAAAATTGGAAAGAAAATACAAAATACTGAAATGATATTATTGCAACCATTAGATTAAAATAGAACACAAAACTTTAAAGGGCAGTTTCTAAATATTTATTTTTATCTTATGTTATTATGTTAGGCTCCAAAATGCAATTAAAATAAAAACAGCCTTATGAAGATATAATTGTCATATGATAACTATACATATTTCAAGTGTGCAAATTGATGAGTTTTACATAGATGGATATGCATTCACCCATGAAATTATCACCACAATCACAATAATAAACATATCCACAACCTCCAAAAGTTTTTTTGTGTCTCCTTGGAAATCTTCCATTTCATTTCTGAAAGCCAACCTAATTCTTAGGCAACTCCTGATTGGCTCTCTGCCACTACAGATTACTTTGTATATTCTAGATTTTATAGAAAAGGAATTATAGGGCTGGGTGAGGTGGCTCATGCCTATAATCCCAGACTTCTGGGAGGCTGAGGTGGGCAGATCACTTGAGGTCAGGAGTTCAAGACCAACCTGTCCAACATGGCAAAAACTTGTCTCTACTAAAAATACAAAAATTAGCAGGGCATTGTGGTGTGTGCCTGTAATCTCAGCTATTCGGGAGGCTGAGCAGGAGAATCACTTGAACCCAGAAGGCAGAGGTTACAGTGAGCTGAGATCTCGCCACTACACTCCAGCCTGGGCAACAGAGCCAGACTCCATCTTAAAAAAATAAAGGATTATATAGTGTATACTCTTTGCATTTGGCTTGTTTCACATAGCATAATTATTTTGAAATTCAACTATGTTGTTCCATGTCAGAATTGTGCATTTTTTTTACTTGCTGAATAGTACTCCATTATAGGTCTGTAACACAACTTATTTATTAACTCACTTATTGAACATAACTGTAGTTTCCAGTGGCTTGCTACAGGAAATAAAGATCCCATGATTTTAGCCATTTTAGTGTGGGTAAGCTAGTATCTCATTGTAGTTATTATTCACATTTTCCGAATAATTTATGATGTTAAATACCTTTTCATTTATCTGTATATCTTCCTGGGAGGGCCTAATTTTTGTTAACCTTAGGTACACTGCAGGCTTACCATAGTAGCTTGAACATGGTACACACAGGCAAAATATAACTTAAGATACATTTTACCAGATGTTGAATAACGTATTTTTCATAGATTTGCCATCTTTAAAAAATAAACATCTTGTTGTAGAATGAGTTTAGGTTCACTTAAAATTTTGAACAGATAATACAGAGAGAATCCGTATACCTAACACCCATTTTTGATTTTTGCTAACATTTCACAGGAGTACAATACATTTGTCACAATGAGTGAGTAAATATTGACATATTATTATGAAATCAAACCACACTTCATTCAGCTCTTTTCATTTTTACCTAATGCCCTTTTTTTGTTGTTCCAGAAGCCCATCCACGGTTTCATATTACATTTAATTGTCATATCTCCTTAGCCTCTTTTTGGCTGTGATAGTACCACAGACTTTCCTTCTTTTCAATAATCACAGTTTCGAGGAGTAATTACCAGTTATTTCATAAATTGCCCCTCAACTGAGATTTGTATATGTTTTTTCTCATTTTATATATAGCGGTTATGGATTTTTGACAAAAAGAGCACAGAGGTGAAATATCATATTCTTCAAATTATATCAAGAGCATCTACTATCAACATGACTTGTTTTTGTGAGTTTTTACAGTTTATAATATTCTATAAAATGTGTTTTGAGAGATTGGTAGCTAATTTTCAATGTACATAATTTGGACTGCTTCTCACAAGATTAAGTTTAAAAGGAAACTAGTAGTCTCATTAAAATTGGCACATTTTGGAACCAAAAATATTATAGCTGTCTCACAACAGAGTAAATATCCATGTTTGAAATACAATTGTCTCTCATAACCAAGACATTATTTGAACAAATGTCTCCTTCTGTCTGCCCAATTCCTGTCCTATTTAAAATAACTAGTTTAGCTTTCTAAACTTAGGTTGATAAATAGCACATCATTGTAAAACAGAGTAGAAATATTCTTATATCATAAGCAAAAGTCTAACTTACAGTTATCTATTTTAAGAAAATAAATGGACTAAATTTTATTACTTAATGAAAATTTGAAATCATCCTAAAGTGTCCTAGGGAAACAATGCTTCATGGTGCAATATAAAAAGCGCACACTAAAAATGTCCTGAGTTTGAATTTCATAAAAGCCACTAACAAGATATTTGCCCATTAGAAAGACAATTCCTTTGAGTTCTGTGTTTCCACAAAATTGCATAGTAATCATGGTGGTAAGATGATCTATGAAGATTTTATTCTACTTTTTTTTTTTTTACTCTAAGTTCCAGGATACATGTGCAGAATATGCAGGTTTTGATATACGTATACATGTGCCATGGTGGTTTGCTGCACCTATCAACCTGTCATCCATGTTTTAAGCCCCTTATGCATTAGGTATTTGTCCTAGTGCTCTCCTTCCCTTTTTTCCCCACCCTCGACAGGCCCCAGTGTGTGTTGTTCCACTCCCTGTGTCCATGTGTTCTCATTGTTAACTCCACTTATGAGTGAGAACATGCATTGTTTGGTTTTCTGTGTCTGTGTTATTTTGCTGAAACATCATATCCCATAGAATCATATTCTGGAATCACAGAGGTAATTTATTCCAACCCAACTCAGAATTGCAATCTATGTGACAATATTACCAACACTTCTAATTGTTTGCCTCCCTTCTATTTGAACACCTTTAGAGACAGAAAGTAGGAATACTCAGTCAACTTCGTATCACCACCTACATGCCACTGACATGCTGACAACTTTATATTTACCAACTGTCCACTCACATGGTCATTTGAATTTTTAGTAGATACCTCAAACTTGATGTGAGTAAAACTGGGCCCTGACCTTTGTGTGTGTGTGTGTGTGTGGTCAGAAAATAATATATTTCCCATTTTATTTTGAAAATGCTGAAAAATCCAAAAAAGAAGGTTAAAACATCTATAATCATGCTGTTTTGAAAATCATCTTATAAAGAAGTGAATTCTGTTCCCAAAACCACTTTCCAGAGAAATCATGAGTATCATAACACATTTCCATCATTGTAGAGAAATAACAAAAGAAAAAAAAAACCAACTCTAATTTCTAGTAAGATCAGGTCTCACTGCAGAGGAAAAAGTATCTAGCTGGTTTAGAGAGAAACAGGTTTATCATCGGGATATTACATAAGCTTCGTTGATTGTTGGGAGACTTGGAAGAGATGAACTCCAAGCTGCTCCTCCAGAAACAAATTCCCAAGCAGAGTGGGGTGGTGCCAGCTCCACAACCAGTTGATCTGTTATGATCTTCATCAGCAAAAGGGTGGCTCACACCCTGACTGTCTTCCAGGTGATCTCAGTTTCTTTAAAGAGAAAATTCAATAGCTTTTTGGGGAACAGGTGGTGTTTTGTTACATAGACAGGTTCTTTAGTGGTGATTTCTGAGATTTTTGGTGCACTTATCACCTGAGCAGTGAACACCCACAATACCCATGTGTAGTCTTTTATCTCTCACCCTTCTTCCACGCTTTCAAAGTCCATTGTATCATTCTTATGCCTTTGTGTCCTCAAAGCTTAGCTCCCACTTATAAGTGAGTATAAATGATGTTCAGTTTTCCATTTCTGAGTTACTTCACTTAGAATGATGATCTCCAATTCCATCCTGGTTGCTGCAAATGCCATTATTTTGTTCCTTTTATGGCTGAGTAGTATTCCACGGTGTGTATATATATATATATATAAATATATATGTATATTATACAAAAAGGACACTTGCACATGCATGTTAATAGCAGCACAATTAGAAATTGCAAAAATATGGAATTAGCCCAAATGCCCACAAAGCAATGAGTGGATAAGGAAAATGTAATTGTGCTGCTATTAATATGTGTATGCAGGTGTCCTTTTTGTATAATAACTTATTTTCCTCTGGGTGGATACCCAATAGTGGGATTGCTGGATCAGATGGTAGAACTACTTTTAGTTCTTTTAGGACTCTCCACACTGTTTTCCATAGTGGTTGTAGTATTACAATAAACATTAATTCTCACTATTTACTCTATTTTGAAATCAAAATTTGTTAGGTAATTACTTCTGCTACTTTTAAGACCCACATTCTTTATCTTCTGAATGTTTTAGATTATGCTCCTTTAGAATACCACAGTCAATTTAATTCATAACCTTTATATTTGACTTGTGTTAAAACTCTGCTGCCTTAAAAACCTCTTTGTATATAAATATTGTATGTATATATTCATGTTTATTAAATATTATAGAATTAAAAGAATATTAGTTTTACCCCAATCCAGAAAAATTTTGTATAAGAACTTTCTTGAGAATTAGTATTATTTTCTCCCAACTTGTCATTCTGTTTTTTTGATGATTTTATGTCATTCTGATTTTCTTCAATGACGTAAACTGGGTTAATATTTCATATATATATATATATATAATATTTGATATCCTAAGATTAGCTAACTTGGGCTTTAGGATTGATTCTTAATTGCTCATGGATATTTATCAAAATCTGATTAATCAAAAGATTTAGCAAATGTGCCTCATTTTCTTGATTAAAAGCAATCAAATGCTTGATGTTTTCCAAGTAATCTAAGGGGGAAAAAAAAAGATCTAAATGACACCACATGCTTCCAATCGAAAATAGAGTAGAGTGCATGACAGCTTCATTAAGCCTTGTTATAAACAACTTTTAACAAAACAACAAAAATCAACATGCCCAACAAATCTGAACCTTGAGGAAAGTAGTACTGGATAACTTCATCATCCTTTTCCTCCCTCTGGCTAAGTAACCTCATTCAATTTTTTTATCTGATAGCTAAATACTTTTATGTAATCAACAAGACGTCTAGAATTTTTCTTCTCTTGTAATGTTAGTCTTGAAGTAGTATAACTTTCCATTACTGAAAAAAAAACAGTACATGACACCGATTTTGTGAAGTAATTTTGATTTAGTATAAGAACCAATCATACCTTCAATGTCATGCCATGTTCAAATAAAAATTAAATATCCAGCAATGGTGATATAACTGTAAAAATCAGAACTTTCTCTTTAAAATAATCTATTGATAATGTTAAGCTAATTTAAGAGTTCAGCAATGATCAAAGTTTTTTAATTTTGCAAACTTATTTTTCTAAATCTATTATTTTATTGAAGTTTTATTATTTTTGTTTTGTTTGCCACTACTGACATAAATATCAAAATGGTACTATATGATATTCAGTTCTATCATGTTTATTTGTAATCAGATATTTACTTTTTAATTCTATGGAAATATTTTCAAGATAATTTGTTGGAGAGTTATCTGAGAGAATTTTCATCAGATATTTATATGAACTGAGTCTATAATTCTTTTGTCTATTAAATTGATAATGCAGAGTGGAAAATCTACTTAATAGAAATATGGAGGCAATTTAGAATAAGAAAGGAAATTGCAAATAAAAGCTAATAATGGCACTGAAACAAAAAAAGAATTCAGAACATGATGGCTGGGAATGACCTAATCTTTACTCGGTCTCCTTCTGTTGTTTCTGTTGCATGCCAGAGAGCTCATATTTAAGCCTGAAAAAAACCAGCGAAAAATGAGAATGTCTAACACGATAAATGATATTTTCTAAGTGTGCGTTTTCTACACAGATGTATAGCATTTTGATTTCCAACATATTTGATTAAAATGTGTATCTATTCACTTGTAAACATTAGTTGTTATAATGCCTATCACATTGAAAGAGGAAAATTTTACATTTATATCTAATAATTTTAGCATCTTTATTTAATTATAAAAGATTTACATAGGCTCTGGTTGTATGTGATTCACACACACAAGAATGTACACAAACATACACACAAATTTTTAAAAAACATGTATCTATATAATGCCAGTATATGCATTTAAATTATATCAAGACAATTAAATGAATTAAAATATGAGTAGATTTCTGATATATCTGTGAACTCTTCAGTAATCCCAGCTACTCAGGAGGCTGAGGCAAGAGAATTGCTTGAACCTGGGAGGCAGAGGTTGCGGTGAGCAAAGGTAGCGCCACTGCACACCAGCCTCGCTACAGAGCAAGACTCTGTCACACACACAAAAAAGAAATGAATTTCTTTACTTGTTTTTTCCTCTTTCTACTGTGTCTATAAACATGCTTCTTTTATTTCTCCCTTAAGTGGTGTATTTACTATCTGCAAGATCACGATGCTCTATCTCCATGTTACACTTGAAAAATTAGCCCAAATAATTTCAAACCAGACTTTTTCAATCTTCACATAATTCACCTACTCTACTTTTATACTCATGTTCATGTAAAGATTTAATAATGTCAGATTTGAAGAGAGAAGCTTGGATAAATAAATAAACAAACAAATAAATAAATAAATTATGGCATGGGCTGACTGCTATGATTACTTAGATTTCAGCACAAACTTTGGTCTTAGTTCCAATATTGTTCTTTTTTTCAATCAACAATATAAAATCATTGTATCCCAAGCATTCTTGAGATCATTCAGTCTAAGTTTTAGCATTAACTACTTCTTGACAAAAGAATAGTTTTAAAACTTGAGGATTAGAGAACATTTCTGAAGGAAATAATAATGATACTGAAATCATTTTACCACTGACAGTCACTGAGAATCATTGTTTGGGTTGGTCATTTTTGCCTGTGTCTGCAAGAGGAGTATTGATCAGGTTACCTCTGCTCTAATTTGACCCAAATAAGATTAAACACCTAACTTCATGGCATATTTTGTCAATAGAACAATATTCTGGGATAGGGCCAAGCAGATTCAGTAATATAATTGAGGCATTATTTATAGGTCTGATAGACATTAAATTCCTTCTCACATGTCTTAAGAATCAATTTGTGTGTGAGTTCCTGAGGATAATGTTTTATTCACATTATAAAAATGGACGATTGTGTCTAGATTATTTATCTATCCATACTTAGAGATGTTACATTCATCAAGTTTTACTAAAATTATTACTGTCCCAAACTTTTAAGCTCTTGTTTGAGAAGTATGTCATCCAGACTTTATAGCACTCATGTGTTTTTCACATTTCAAGTTTAGATTATTCAACTAATCATTTTAAATAGAAAGAGTGTTTAGACTCATATGCCAGAAAACCAAAAGTGATGTTATTATATGATTTTTAATTTTCTTTATTTATGCTAACCAGATTATTAAAAAGACTCAATAATCTGTAGTAATTCACTCACTGTGGTTTAGTACTCATGCAAATCAAAGCTGGTAGGAATAATCTTATTGAGGTTTCAAAAGATTTTTTTTGGTCAATATTGGATTTTCTTTAGGTGCACATTCTCTTTTACTTATTCATTAAGTATCTAACTTCATTGTTAAATAAGTGGCATAGAAAGAATCACACTCACATTGGAAAAAAAAGGCTTTAGAGAAAAAATGGTGTATTTTGTGTCAAAACAGGCAAATGATGCTACTAAAGAATCACTGTAAAGAAATGATCTAAAATAAATGATTTTAGAAGTGATTATCTTGGATAGATACATTGCAACTAAGAAATATTTTTAAAATGAAAAACATATAACCTATGTTATTTTTTTAAAGGTAATATCCTATAATTCACAAATTTCAAATATGTATTTCAATTTTTAGGTAAATTTACCAAGCAGTGCAAACATTAAAATAAATCCTTTTTCAAACATTTCTATCATCCAGTAAATCCCTCCAGCCCACTTATGGTCAATCTCTTCCCACCTCCCTCAACTCCCGTCCCAGGTAACCACTACTTTACTTTCTATCTCTATAGATTTCAGATTTCATGTCATTTCTTATAAATAATACAACATGGCAGGTGCTCATTTTTGCCTGACTTTTTAATTTAGGTAATATTTTTCAAGTTTATTTATTGTTATTATGAATAATACCGCTGAGGGCATTGGCGTACTGTCTTCATGTGAATATGTTTGGTGTATACAAATAAATTAAAGTAATAAAACTAGGTTTAACTTTTTAAGAAAGTACTAAATTGTTTTCTAACATAGTCATTTTAGTGTGTGTGAAATAGTATATCATTGTGTTTTTAATGCTGCTAACTATCTTTTCATATAGTTATTAACCATTAGCACATTTAGGGGTTGCTGAGGTTCAGGGGAGGGCTCAGCTTGCTCCCTGGTGGGTTCCAGGTTCTTGGTCTCTTCAAGAATGAAAGAGGGGACCACGCAGGTGCGCTTCTAAAGTAAATACCAGACTTAAAAATCTTTTGCAGAAAAGTGATTTATTTAGACAGAGAGAAAAAGAAGGAGAGAGAAAGAAACAGCTAACTCTCACACTGAGTAAGAGAAAGAAAAGCCGCTCTCACACTGAGTGAGAAGGGTTCCCAGAAAGGGGAAAAACCAGAGAAGGAAAGCTCTGGTCTCACTGAGTGAGAGAATCCAGAAAGATGGAAGCCAGGAGAGGAAAGCAGTTTCCACACTGAGAGGAAGGGAATTGAGAGAGAGATGGAGTTTACGAGGGGAAGACAGGCTTCTACAAGAGAGTGGAAGGGGACTCCAGAGGGGAAATCCAGGAGAGAGAAAGATGGCTTCCATGAAGAGAGTGTTCATGGAAGGGGATCCAAACATGGAGTCTGAAGTGGTGTGGAAGAAGGGGACTTTTAACCTGGGAGGAACCCCCAACTTCTCCAAGATCGCTGGCCAATGAAAGGAGTTCCTTGGAACTTCCACTGGAGTGATGGACCTTTGGTTCTGACGCGGTGAGGGAAAATTTAAAACAGAGAGTGTTAAATCTCCCACACGGAGAGATGGGAGGGGTCATGGCGCTGGAAAGTTCTTGCCCTTAAAACTATGTCCCACTGTGGACCCAGAAAGAGAACACATTCCCTCCGTGACAACAAACCTAAGCCTACAGAAAAAAAATGTATTCTCAATGGGTTAAAAAGTAGGCTAGAACAAAATTCAACTTGCTAGGCAGGGTAAGGGCTTTATAAAGAAAAATGTCTGCCTCTACCATGACCTAGGAGAATTATTAATAATAACAAGCCAATAGCGATAACAACAACAACAACAAAAAAGCCTGAATTAACTTGTCCTGAGATTTGAATTTTTATTATTTGGGTGATCATGGAACTCACAAGTTAGGAAAATATTTAAAGCTTGACAGTGTCTCTGACACCCAGAAGAAGCAAATACACAATTTCTCTAAAGAAATCACGTTCTACAGAGGCTGTGAGGGAGTTCCACAACTAATATTCAGCCAATAATTAGCTACCAATAAAAAATACAAGTCACATTAGCAAGATACTGCAGAAATAAAAATGACAATAATTATTCCTCATGGATTTTGTATTCTGGATATATGAAACACAGAATAAAAAGAAATGCTTAATACATCCCTCAAAAATTTTAAACGAAACAAAATAGCAATAGCAAGAAACCATTAAAAACAGGTAAAAACAAGGCACTTAAAAACACCAAATAAAACATCTATCTGGATTCTAAAGGTAAGCCATTCTTTCCCATGTTGTCCCGACATGCTAGACTGCTCTGCATCCCATCTTTGCTTAGCATTTTACTGTAGCATCAGTTTCTTTTTTTCCTGCTTTATTTGGAGCCAGTGAGACTTACTTACTCTCTTAAAAGTTTAGCTGAGCAAATAAAATGATATTTATTATCATTTATAAAGCATCTGGGTGATATAGTGCAATAATTTAGATGTTCATTTCTCCAAATTTCATGTTTATTTGATCCCCAAGGTTGGAGGTGGGGCCTAATGGGAAGTGTTTAGGTCATGGGCAGATCCATCATGACTAGAACTCCGCTCTCAGGGACAGAGTTGGAGTGAGTGAGTTCTCACTCTGTTAGTTCTCATGAGCGCTGGTTGTTAAAAAGAGACTGGTGGCCAGGTGCAGTGGCTCACACCTGTAATCCCAGCACTTTGAGAGGCTGAGTTGGGTGGATCACTTGAGGTTAAGAGTTTGAGACCAGCCTGGCCAACGTGGTGATCCTAGCTCTACTAAAAATACAAATAAGAAAAAACAGCCAGGCATGGTGGCAAGTACCTGTATTCCCAGCTATTCAGGAGGCTGAGACAGAAGAATTGCTGGAGCCAGGGAGGTGGAGATTACAGTAAGCCGAGATATTGCCACTGCATTCTAGCCTGGGGGACAGAGCAAGACTCCAACTCAAAAAAGAAGAAAAAAAAAGAGTTTGGTACCTAACTCCCCTCCTCATCTTGTTTCTTCTCTCACCATGTGATCTCCACACAACAGCTCCCATTTGCCTTCTTCCATAATTGGAAGGAGCTTGAGGCCCTCATCAAAAGCACAGGTTGTCACCATGCTTCTTGTACAGCCTACAGAACTGTATGCCAAATAAACTTCTATTCCTTATAAATTACTCAGCCTGAGGTGTTTCTTTATAGCAATACAAATGGACAAAGATTTATAGCAAGAGGATGTTTAAGAATATCTCATTTGTCATATTCTTGGAAGTAAAAGTGTCAAGTAATATTTTGACAGATATTGAGTAATCTTTACAATACCTTTTAAGAATGTAATTTAATGCATTTGTCTTTGACATTGATAAAAATGAAATTTATTTTATTTTGCACACTGTGTAATTCCTAAATGTTCCTACTCATTTTGATGTTTTCTAATCATATACTTTTTGATTTTCCACAAATCCTACATAGATTCGATTATGTCATTTGTGAAAAAGATTATTTCATGCTACCTTTCCATTCTTATTTCTTTTATCTGATTTAAGTTTTTAGAAAAAAGTATAGTCACTTTAGAAATATGTATGTTACAATCTATTGAAACTGAATTTGTTCATATCCTATAATACCACAATTCCATTTCTAGTATTGACCCAAGGGAATGCATAAATAATTCTACTGATGCCATGTACTAGAAAAGTACACAATTTGTTTGAAAACTACTGCCAATTGGTAAAAATTCTGTTAGCAGTCTGAGAAGAGATAAGAACAGAAATTTCTGTAGCATGTTTACATTGCTACTTATCCAGTTGTAGGCATGTGCAGTGAACTAAAATTGTGCTTCTTGATCTAGTAAAAGTTTGGAGTTACATAACATCTAGTGCATTAAATTCTAGAATGTTCTGGCCCACTAATTAAATGTGGCTTTCTCCCTTTGAATTTATAATTGTAATATATACACTTTCCTTTATGTATGCTGAACTTCAATAAAAGTGTTCAAAAGTTATTCATTTCTACAACTTCAAACAATATACTTAGAAACATGTCTAAAAGAAAATGTGTGAAATGCCTATAGATAAATATACATTCTGAGTAAAATGCATTATGAAGGACTTAAATAAATAAATATAAAATATTAAAAGTCAGAATAATAAATGTTTATTCTCAAAATTATAATCAGATTTAATATTTAATGAAATGATTTACATTTGAATATTTTTATACAATTTAATTTTAAATTTTATATTGAAATATGACTAAAATACGTAATGTATGAAGACATGAAGAAAACTGTATAAAAACATATGTAGAAAAACTGTATAGAAAATAAATTGTCCTACTGGATAAAAACTATGAAGGGCTGGGCACGGTGGCTGACACCTGTGGTTCCAGCACTTTTGCAGGCCGAGGTGGATGGATCCTCTGAGGTTAGGAATTTGAGACCAGCCTGGCCAACATGGTGAAATCTCATCTATTGAAACACCATCTCTGCTAAAAATAAAAACATTTGCCGGGTGTGGTGGCATGTACCTGTAGTCCCAGCTACCTGGGAGGCTGAAGCAGGAGACTTGCTTGAACCTGATAGGCAGAGATTGCAGTGAGCAGAGATTTTGCCAAATGTTGACAGTGTGATATCAATCCAGAAGCAAGACCTGGAAATTGAGCTACATATGTATTTAAAAATTGATATATTACAGGGTAATAAGAAGTGGTATTTTGCTGATGTATTATAATTTCAATGAGGAAAAGATCACCTAGTTGAAAATTGCATCCTGACAATTTCTTATTTATATGAAAAAATGGTTCTTAGCTTTATTTCATATTTAAAAGTCTCCAATTGAAAACAAGCATTGGAGAGATCCAAGATGGCCGATTAACAACAGCTCAGGATTGTAGCTCCCAGTGAAAGCACAGAGAGCGAGTGGAAGCCGCACTTTCAGATGAATTTTTGTTGCCCACAGACTGGGAGATTCCCGGCGGAGGAGCCACACGGGTCGCCAGTGCGACTTTTTTAGCCAGCACGGCTGTTTTGCCGGTGCCCCGGCACAGCGCTTCTCGGCGCGGAGTATACAGGACGGGGTGCCCTTTGAGTACCGCTCGGCTGGTCCCATCCCCACAAGGAGAACAGCAAATGGAAGCTCTGAGGACTGAGAGTTTCACAGTAAGCACAGCTGAACTGGGAAGGTCCAGCTCTGCGGGGAAGGGGCATCCGCCAAAGGAAAACTAAGAAACAGAAAAAACTTCATCACCGGGCGGAGAGATCCAAGATGGCCAATTAACAACAGCTCAGGATTTTAGCTCCCAGTGAAAGCACAGAGAGCGAGTGGACGCCGCAA